>BMAO01029892.1:0-19913 GCA_019973975.1 Trichonephila clavata | reverse complement strand
GTGCAAATATTTGAATTTTGTTTTTGTATTGAATTTAGTATTAAATTATCTTTAAAATGATATAAATACTTGACATTCTGTGCAATGCAGCATTTTCTATAAGTATACAAACTTAAAGTGTCCACAATTATGACCACCACTGTATATACATGAATTTATTCACACATTAATATTTAAAATAACAATATATATTTTAAGTAAAATATGTTATCACAGTCATTGGCGTAGCTAGACTTGAGGAGGACCTATATTTGGAAAAAATAAATAAAAATAATTGCATTGATAAAATTTATTTCTTGTCGCAATAAGTGAGCATAGACATGCACGTATTGAAAGACTTATTACTTAAGAATTAACCTAGATCTTTAATAGAAACCTGTCGTAGTCTCTCACTACCCCTATGATTATTAACTCCCCTTTGCATATTATCTAAATTTGGGTATGTTGGATTCATGATTAACGACTACTTAATTAATAAATCAATATATTTATTAAAAACTTTCTTAATAGAGAAATACACAAATATTAATCAAATTTTAAGAACAACAAATTACAGTGGAGTGCGATAAGAATTCAATTATGAACGACGGAACACTAAACTGAAACCACGGAGAATAACGCATACAATCAAACTACGCATTTATATCTAATTTATGAAAATAACTGACCTGATACTTTTTAAGGCAGGTTTTCAAATACTGTTGTTCTAAGGAGCGGCTTCAATCTTGATATCTTCAGTTCCGTCCCGAACCGAATTATTGAACCTTTTTCAATAGCTTCCTCAGGCGAATATACTTCCACTAGTTAAACTAATCTCTCAGAATCACCTTCTTAATCAACCTCGTAGTTATCTTCTATCTCTCATTTCATTTCTCCCTTTCATATCTTTTTCGAACTCGCTAAACCCGAAACTATCTTGTTTGCATAAGTCACACCTTTGGCTCTCGGCGGGGATTGGTTAAAATAAATACAATCTTTAAGGATTTGAGAGAAGGTTAGTGAAAGCGTAAGCACCCGTCACAAACCTTTCTTGATTTTTTTTTCTGCAAAGGCATAGTAGAAGAGATTTCAATTTTTCAGGTTCTGTTTCTACTGACAGTATTTCTAAGTACGACAACCGCACTTGTCCTATGAAAGTTCTAAGATAATTTTTCACAATTTTAACTTTAAAAATTTCTTTCAGCTTTTGAAGTTGCGACTGGACTACCACAGCTGAATGGGAATGTCCTGATATGCACAAATATTAATATTGTAAAGTTTTTGTGATTTGTTAATTGGCACCTTAAGATGATTCAGACACAAATAGAAAACATAGCAAATAAATTTAACTTGATTGCAATTAATGAAAATTTAGACAAAGGTTTTGATTGGCATTGTCAAAAATTTTCTTCTATTTACACCATCATAAAAAATTTTTTTCTTATTTCGATTTTCCTATAGAAAATAGTTCTAAGTAATTCTAGAAATATAAAAGCTTTTTCTACATTATAATATTGATTTTCTTTAAAAAACCATTATAACTCTACACAATTATTTCCACCACTCATTGCCTCTTCATACGCTTATGATAACAATTAAAAGATTTTGAGAGAGAAAACTATAAATGTACTCTCTCTCTCTCTATATATATATTCTATTTTACAAAATATATAAAAAATAGTTATAAACCTAAGATAAACTATAGTCATGATAGAATAATTTTAGCCACAGTAGTACTAGAGCAAACTCCTGGTCTTAGGAACCAGGATTGCAGGTTTAAACAAAGTTTTTCGGCCAGCCAACCTTCACCTGAATTTGCCAATACTCTTGGCCATAGGGAAAGCAAGAAATTTCTAGATAATATATATACGTGTATATATATATATATATATATATAATAACTTTTTTGACACAATACTTTTTTATACAGTTTTAAAGGAACACGATCGTTTTCCGCGCGTTTCGGGTAGTTCACTCTAATACGGTTTAGAAATGTCGATTGCTGCTATTGACTAATACTTCAGCTTCTGAAATCAATTTTTTGTGTGTGTGTGCACACATCTAGCACATATTTTTAAAAAATATTGATCAAAACATGAACTAAAAAGTTTATCATATGATATATGAGTACAGGTATTTGTTTAGTATGGCACTTAAAATTATATGAAGATGCAAAATCAGATAAGATACATAAATAAAAAAAAAGTTCCCCTGATTAAAAAGAAAATTAAAACCGCTACATATTTCTATGAAGACAGTTCAACTTCTCAAAACGTTATTAAGGAGTGAGAATCTTTACCGGACTTCTCTCAGTATAGCTGGTATGATAGATCTTAATGACATACAAATTCTACAAGCCTCCTACGGTCCTGTGGTAACAGCAAACGATTAACCTTTTTAAGTATTTCAAATATCCTTCGAGTATCAAAATTTCTATCTTTTTTAGTCCCTTTCTCATGAGTTGGGTCTATCATTCCCTGGCTCATGAGTCGGAAGCGATTTCAACTCTTCTCTGGATTAACATATGCGTTACACACAAATTAGCAGTGAATAATTTAATACTATTATTTCAAATATTATTAATTTATTTTCCTATGTGAGGCAATCAGTGGCGGCGCTAGACCATGCGTGGACGTCGGCGAAATTAGGGTTCGCGAGGCCTCCTTTTTTCCCAGTCAAGAAAACGTTAAATTACATAAAAAGCCGAATTATAGTTAAACTAATGTATGAGTAAACGAGATTTATTGCTAATCAAATGATGACAAAAATTACACAAATAGATTCTTTTATAATTAAAAATTTTAATTTAATTTAAATAATTATAAATAATTAAAAACTTTGCGAGGCCGTCGGGGGTTGCCGACGTCGCCGACGCCTAACGCCGCCACTGGAGGCAATATACATGCGTTTCTCATATTATTTTTACTATTGAAACATATAAATTTTAGATTTTTGATAAATGAATACAATATTTAAAACACTTGTGTTCTTAATTTCATATTACACGGCTTAATAGAATGTGGAACGTAACTCCCTTTTTATTATACAAATATAGTATGTAATTTTTGTGATTTTAGACAGTGTTTCATGTTGCGTATCAATCATGTAAAAATAAAATCGTAATGTATTATGAATTCTATTATACAATATAAAAATAACGAAAAAAAAATTACCGTTACAATCCAAATGAGTCGGACTTATTAATCATAGAAAAAAATATAACGTTTTCGGCAATTTTTTTGAAACACAGTCGAGCCACCATTTCGCGAAATTTTTTCGGGAGCCAAGAACGTAGTACATATTGAAAATGAATCTCTATTGGGGAATTTTCGACATAATGGACCTTTTTGGGGGATATAACCACTTCGTTAAACAGAGGTCGAATTGTATTTTTAAAAGCACCACTGAGGTATGATTTATTTCTCTCGTATTTTCAACAATTTACTGTGCAAATCACAACATAATCAATGGCATATACATATTGAATTAAAAGTTCGTGTGTGATGGAGCCAGGGACGTCTTAAGACTCTTTGAAGCCCTGGGCCAGAGGAGTTTTAAGATTTTTTGAGCCCCTGGGCCCTTATGCAAATGTAAGCCCTACCTGAGATCTTTAAAAGTAGATAGTATATAGCATGCAATGTCAAATACTCGTTCAAACGTTAATTTGAAACAAATAAATGTGCACGACTCACAATCTCAAAAACCTAGACTCAACCAATGACTGTATTTCGACTAAATGAGTTGAATGATTGCTTATGGTATTAGACCTAGGCATAGACATAGAAAACTTAACGAGTGTTTGGCCAAGATAGGCCCTTGCGCCATTAAACTTCTCAGTCACGCACTCACTCATTAGACATGGAAAGAGGCCATCACATAATATTATAGTCTTACCACATTTGCCAGTTGACAGGCAGTTTGAAATTCCTTGTTTTTCGAAAAATGAATACAGGAATAATATTCGACTCCATTAAAACTATCCGGATCATGATCTTACTAAGACAGAGTCGTAAACGAAACGAGGTCCATACCTTAAGACGTCCCTGGCTGAAGCATTTAGCCTTGTTTTTATATAAAGATGACTTTGAAAATCTTCAGTTCGACCAGTGGTTATAGAAAATATTTAAAATAAATCTATTTTTTATAGAGTTACTTGGATATTTTAAAAAAATTAAAATTATAAGTTTAAAGTGCTATATTATAATTTAAATGTTATAAAAACGAATGATCAGGGAGATGGATGGAACAAGCAACAACAAGAACAAAAAAGAAGTCTGAAGATATGGAATTAAAACAAACAAACTTATGAAAACCTCTTATTGGCAGACAGAATGACTATTTTAGGCAAGGAACTCAACCTTTTTTTCCACTGGGCCACACACATATGGGGAAACTATTTCACGAGGGCCACATGAGGATGAATGGGATGTGGGGCGCTATTTAAAATGCGGGCATTAAAAATTTTTAGGAAAAGTAAAAGGACATTTAAAATGCAGAAAATTGATCAAAATATTAAAATTCATTAATTTGCATTTTATTTTTTAACTACACTGAAGGGGAGAAAAAATCCCAACATCAAGAAAGACTTCTGTTAGATAAACGAAATTTTTGGTAAATCTGAAAAATAACATCGATTCAAATTTCGCGCTTAAGTGTGGCGCTAGTAGTGCCCCTCAGAACTTGCAAATCAAGGTTACTTTAAATGTGCACTGCAAAGTTCGTGAGCGTTACCTGGGCATAAGCGCTGGCGCCCGCTCCATCTAATTTACGCTACGTGCGTAAGCGTTATTTGTCTGTGAAATTTAACGCATTCAGTTGATGTTGGCTAAGAATGCCTTCAAAAAGACGAAGCATCCTTCATCAACAGCTCACCGATTTTGAACGAGGTCGTATAATAGGGCTACGAGAAGGTGGATTCTCTTTCCGCGATATTGCAGAAGGATTTGGCCGGAATGTATCCACTGTGCATGATATTGGGAGAAGTGGACAAGGGATGGTACAGCCTCAAGAAGACCGGATACGGGTGGCACTACTGCGAGACAAGACCACCGTGGCTTGCCAAAGCTTGATTGACGCAAAGTACGTTTTAGGACTTGGGCCCTAAAGCTGAGTTTGCAGGAGTTAGTATTCTCCGTTAAGCCTCTGGTGAAAGCATTGTATTTTGGACAAAAAATTGCTTACGATCAGGGCCGATCCTAGGGTGTCGGCCGCCCCCGTGCGAAGACCTAAAGTGCCACCCCTCTAGAGAATTTTTCATATTTTGACTAATACTTAAATTTAATACTTATATATTTATCTACTCATTATAATACTTACGTATTTACTTGTATATTTAATACTTATATATTGAGGTAAAAATTTATCTACCTGTTTATCGGAGTAAAAAATAAAACATTAATATAAAAATGCAAAAATTTGAATTGCAAAACTTTATTTTTTTGGTCAGCTAATGGGTTATGATCGTAACAAAATACTTTAACAAAATATTAATAAATATTACCTTTGAAATAAAAATAGACATTTTACTATTCGAATAGCAAAACAACAGTGTTTACTTAAAAAATATAATCTTTAAAAATGTTCTAAAGCATAAATATCGGGAAATGAAAGGAAAAGTATATAAATCAGTCCTTTACAAAAACTACTTATTAATTAATTATAAACTAACTTTTTTGTGGATTTCGGAAAATCAAATTTGTCAATTTTGGTGAAATCTATTTTTTCAGAGATTTCGGATTCAACGGAGAATGTGTCCATATCTGAAAGCCTTTCTTGTGTTCCTAAAAAATTCCTAGAAAAAATTCTAAAATATATACCTTACCATCAGTATTGCTCTCACATTCAATAAAAAACTTTGTTTGTTGTTTCTGACTAATATCTGATGTAGTAACAAGAATTATAGTGTAATATTTTGCTTTTTTTGACAATGCGTGTTATCTCGTTACGAATAGGGCCTTGGTAGCCTAGTGGCCAAGGTAATGGACTTTCGGCAGGCATATCATGAGTTCGAGCCTAGTGCCGCTGAAGACCCGTCGTGCAGGGGAGTGATGCACGTTAAATATGTCAAGAGCTGAAACGTCGTCACGTTGGAGTAGTGTGGTAGTTTAGAGAGGGGTACCTGTCCTTGTCACTTGACCATGGTTCAAAATTACGAGGTCCATCGCCAAACGCCCTTGTGTAGCTGAACAGTGTGACGTTAATACTTACTCATTACGAATAGACTCGGCTAAAATAATAATTATTTCATTTTGAAAATGCTGCCCTAAGTAGTGTGGAATACGCGCTTAGTTATTTTCGCATTTACTGACATTATTAAGGAGTTCTGAAATAACTGGATCGAATTTGGCCGATATCTAAACCTGTCTTTAAAAAATTACCATTATCTGAACTTCATACTAGTTCCTCTGAATGCCAAATTTTGACTGGCTAAATTGTACTTCAGCAACCATTCTTTCAATGATGGCGCACCATCTCTTTTTCTCTCTATGTTATACATTTTGTTGTTCCGCGTCAATGGTACAATTTTACTCTAGCCTTGTCTTTATAATTCGTACCACGATCTGATACAGTTTACGTGTTTTGGAGTATTTTCATGGTTATCATAATAGTAAAAAAATACATTGTACTTCTCATTCCAATAAAATTCTGTCTTTTAACTTCCTCAAAAAAATGTCATTTCGGGATATTTTCGATAACATTTAAATATTAACAAATGTGCAGTCTTATTTGAAAATAAATTGATAATAATTCTACTAAATTTATCTGTCTTTGAATTAAAAAAGAAAATAAACATTGAAATAACTACCCTATTATTGACCTAATTCCCAAATTTTAAATATTCCGAAAGAATTTTTAAGAAATGCATTTTTGATTCTTTGATCAGCAATAACACAATTACTTATAAGACTATGTTTATAATTGCAACATAATGTTACTAAATTTCTTTTGATGTGTAAAAGAGAGAGAGAGAAAAACCATCTAAAATCACAAGTGTTATATTGACTTAACACAAGATGATTCAGAAAAGAAAAAGAAAAATTTACAATAAACAAGACAAATAAATCGCATTTTTTAAATAGTGGGAACAGTAATGAAGGATGTGCATGTCTCGTTCTGGAAGTGGAGCCTGTCTTATGAAAAAAAATTTAGCATCTGTAAAGGATTTCCCCTGAAATCCATTAATTATTGGAAATCAGAATGAACACCAGCCATAATCAAAACAAATATAATTTATTAATCCTTTTATAAGTCTCACTAAACCAAGGAAGAAAATGTACATATATAAAGTATTGGAGCCAGAGCGAGGAAGATGAGATATTTAATATTTCATTATAAGTAGAGTCACTTACGTCTGGAAATAATTGTAACTCATATCTCAAATAATCGACTTCTAGTCGATTTGATTCTAATTCTAATATCTTAATGACTGAACCGTCAAATATCAATTTTAAATATTGATTAATTAATCGACGAGTCGCTCTCTTCTAGCTTTCAATTACTTTACGTTAATCACAAACTTCCATTATCTAACTCCTAACACCTCTCTCTTTCTCGGACCTAAAAGTTAATGCTTACATATACGACACGATTCAATCGCATCTTCTTCTTCGGTAGAAAGTTTTCAATTGAATAATATTTAAAATAATAGAATTTCCCCAATAGGATTAGTGATAGGTACGTGAATAGATCCTTTAGACTTCAATTAGTATTATTTCGATTATATTTAATCCAAAGATGAAATTTTACAAACCATGTACTCTTAACTATAGCTAAGGATATGTAAATACAAAATAATTTCATTGACATTAAAATTAGCTAGTTTTCTTTTAACTCAGTAATCCTTTAAGTTAAAATCGTTATGTACTTATGTGAATTTATTTATTACATAAATGTATACACATGTATTTTTTTCTTTTAACACACACAAAAGAGATTTTTTAAACTAAATATATATTATTTTTACAGTCCTTTTTTTCATGAAGGCAAATACAATAAAATATTCCTTAATACTTTATCCTAATAGGGTAAAAATATAATAGTACCTTCAGTGGCCTAATCGAGAATATTAAGGTCCCCCGGCAAAATCAGGTTTTGGGACTAAATTGTATTTGGCGTCAGTTAGGCTTTGGGCCCCCCGCAATGCGGGGGTGTATGTTATACCATTACCTTCCAATAAGGAACCTTGTGTTTGACACAATATGTCCTAGAGCCAGAAATTTAAATCCACCAGACCAGACATTGGATATTTTGTCATTTGATGCTAAACAATTAATTTAATTAGAAATTCAAGCAGTATTTATCTTTAAATAATTGATATACCAATAAATGCCTTAGTCACAGGTTTTTTAAAATTTGAAGCTCCTGAAAAATGAAAATTCTTATTAGAAAAAGTTTAATTACTGAATCATTGTTTGAAATGAGCAATAAAATATTGTACTTACAGAAATTTATTGAAAATATTCCGTTGTACGGATCTTTTTGACAATTTGTGCATTGTGTCAACCTAAGCTAGCATTTTTATTTCTTACGTAAACCCAAAGAAAAAGCACCCCCACGAGTTGCAATCGCTTTATTTCATATTCTGTTTTGTCTCTAAATCGAAGCGTGGAACAAACAATATTGCAATTTTTTATTCCTCTGTTAAATTACATTGATTTATCAGGACAGATTTATATTTAATTTTTTTAAAGGGAAACACAAACTTGTCTTTGAAATCTTAAAATTTTACAAAAAGAAATAAGAAACTTTTTTTAGCGTCACTTAAATAGAATGTCCCCTTAAATAAGAGGTAAATACATAAGGTCCATATTCAAAGAGACCAGTAGCAACATTAATTGTGCCTTATTCGGAGAGGTGTACCTTACAGGAGGAATTTGTATATTACATTAAGTTTTAAAAAATACATATTAATTCGAACTTATATAAAACATAATTACTTGTTGCTATTTCAAACGAGCTAAATGTAAGATATTGAATTGTGCCAATTTTAGCTGGCAAACATATCAAGTTAGAATTAGAATTCAAGAAAAAACATATCAAGTTTCATGATTTAACGTACACACCAGCCTCGAACCATTCAAGGGTGAACACGTAAGAAAACTGACTTTAACGTACACAGTACAAAATAAGAAAATAATATACATGAAATGAAATACCAGATTCACATCGCTGGGTACAAATATATAACTGGAAATTGCAAAAAAGATAAATCAAATACATATTTAAAAATAAATTCTGTCAAAAAGCCAGTCAGATATTTAAATGGGCATGCAAATAAAGTAATTTTTTTTAGAGATGTATTTATAAATTAGAAAAGTGAACAATATCTTTTTAACAAACATAATTTTTAACTCTACAAAAAAGCAGAATTTTGAAGAACTGCAATTTGCCAAACGCTACTCTAAGCAAAATATTGTTTTGTGTACATTTGTCACCCTTGTAGTAATATCATATACAAAAGACAATCGTTTGTACCTGTGCCCCGAAGTCGGGGGCCCATATACTTGCTACAATATATCGTCCCACGCAGCGCAATTTTTATTTTTTAAAAGATATATATATATATATATATATATATTATATATATATATATATAGCGTTACAAATTTTACTAGAAGTAGTCGGCATTTCAATCCAGTCTAAAATAAAATTCCAGGTACTTAAATTAGGTACCAAGTTCCCAAAGTATAAATAATAATATTTCAAAAAAAATATTTTCATACCAATTTTTTCGCAAAAAAAAAAAAAGTATTTTTCAAATTCGGTCCAAATGCTGCCCCTAAAAATTTGCCTCGGACATGGGTCCATTTTACGTAGCTCTAGAGCCGCCCCTGATGCTAACATAGCGACAATAGTAAACATGGTAAGGGGTTATATATATATAAGTGGGTTAGATCATATGAAATTACTCTCCAACTAAGAGTATACATGTAAGCGGGTAGACATAGATCAGGATTAGCTTTTAATATATGCTTTCTTTTATTTCTGTTTTTTAGTGCTATGTTGTGAATCGCTTGATTCACCTGTTTGATTATATGACATCTGGTTACAATTAGGACTTAAAAAAACCGCATAAAACTAGCATTTTTTTTTAACATAGTACTTAAGTACCATTAAGTTCCTAAGAAATAAAATTAAACTTAAAACTTCGCTAACATTAATAATACTATGTTAATATTGAAGTGTTTTTCAAACAGGCTTTGTAATGAAAATCATTTGGTCAAATGTCAAAAGAAGCTGTAAATTTTTTTTTATAACTTAATACCAAATAAAACTACTAGAAACTACATTTTAATAGAGGAATAACTAACTAAAAAGGAAAACGAGCATTGTTTATAAGCGTTGTAGAACCATGGGCAAAAATCACTTCTTTCCTATATTATGTTTTTCTAAATTATTAGGTTATTATTAAATTGAAAACTTTTAATTTTCTCAAATTCATATTGAACTTAAACATTATTAGATTAACCGTATTAGATAATTTCGTAAAGCAACTTTTGAAAAAATCCTTTTTGAGGTGCCTTTATTAAGCATCGATCCACAGTGCCGCTTTAAACAAAACAAAAAATTTAATGCGGTATTGTCGGCTCCATTACGAATTTTTTCTATCAAATGAAGGATGTTTGTGACTCGTAGACATTAATGTACAATCGGCCAACTCACTATGCACTAGCATTATAATTTTCTTAAGCTATGCTGTGTTATTGGGACATGGATTTTTCAATAACTATTCAAAATTCAGGATATTAATTTTATTTTTATTATAAGTTTTATTTTGATAAATACGTAAAAAATTTTGTTTGATTGATAGAACCATGTACGGCCTGCGGCCGCCCCTTGGCTTGGCCGCCCGCGTGCGGTGCACACGCTGCACACCTGCTAGATCGGCCCTGGCCGTTCCTTACATTATAATGGCGATTCAATGGAAACATAGCAAAATGTTGGTGATGGAGCCAAGTTGGCATCCTTTTTGGTGACCATGTTAGCAACTTGGCGATGGATTGAACGGTGCAGAAATTGATATGCTGTAGCGCCTTCTGGTGGAGAGCTGCAACAAAGAGGATAGCACAAAGCCTTTCTCCACAAAAAATACATATACATGCCAATTTTCATCATGGTTGGTTGAACGGTGTTGGAGTGAAGCGATTTCATATATACAAACATCCATAATTATATATATATATAAAGTCAAATTTTTTTAAAGTACATGGAATTAGTATATTTTCTCATTACTTATTTTACCTACTGTATATTTCTCTAGTGTCTGCTATTTTCATCACTGCTGTTTCACAATACAAGGTTTTCACATCAAACAGGATTAGTTAAGGGAAATACGCGTGAGAGCAGCTTTCAAAATTAACTAATAAGGCAGAAATAGATACGAATCCTTTTTGGTGTGAGTGAGCGAGTTTTAATTTATTAACGTCTCTCAAAAAGCAACACGAGAGCTATTGGCGACAGACCTCACAATTTTGAACCTCGGTCCAGCGATGAAAAAGACACCCAAGCTAGCATTCCTCTCTCAGAGCTATAACAACACGCCAACGGGTACTTTTTGGAGCGACTTTTCCAACAAGAATCCATTTACATCTGAATGTTAAATTCATGTTTGTCCAATTTGAAAGCCCGTGCTGTGGTGTAAAGACTCATCCAAACATAGGTAGTAAGCAGCGAGTGGCGAACATACAGCCAATCAGAGGCCTTCGCGCGAAAGTGCTAAGACTTCTAATTGGTTAGATCTCTATCGCTTGCCGGCTTGCTTTCTGTGAACGAGCCTCTTCAGATCCAAACTAAAAAGAAAAATTTGGTTTTGTTTGGTATATTCGGAATGATGTCAGCTTCATAAAATGTTTTTTAAAACCCTGTGAATCAATGAATAATACTAGAAGATTACCATTAAGTTCATACTACAATCTTCCAAATTTTACATCTTGCATGCATGAACGTCTTAAGGCTTGGGCCTCGTCTTACGTTCTGGACTCAACCGGAATAGATAATGAATTGGAATAACTTCAAAAGTCAAATGTTTTTTCTGGTTGTATTCTGCGAAAACTGCGAATTCAGACGATATGTCAACTGGCTATATGTGATGACCGTCGTCCATATACAGGTCTTGGCCTAAACCTGTATACCATCATTATGCATTCGTTCAAAAGGTGGCAGTCAGTCGAGTCGGCTTGTGCGATTGTAAGTCATGCACATTCATTTATTTCGGGCTATTGTTTATACGAGTATTTGACAACGTATGCTATGTACTGTCTACTTTTAAGGGCCATATGTGGTGCCTACATTTCTGTAGAGGCCCAGGGCCTCAAGAAATCTTTATAAGTCCCTACATGTGTGAGATGCCTTCTCGAGTGAGAGTCACGAGCTTTATAGGTAAATGATTATATTTTGGGGTGTCGATGTCAATAAAGGACATCGGAAGGAATTATATAAGGAATTTATAAAGGATTCTTAGTGGAATCTAGACAATGGAGGAAACAGAATTGTTTCCAACCAACAAAATCAAAACGACATCCAAGTACGTCTTAAGGCCAAACGGGCCCGGCGCCTCGGTCGCAATGGGAGCCTCGTCTCGTTCTCGACTCCAGCCTTAATAAGATCAAATTCGAATAATTGCAACGGACAAATGTTATTTCCGGTTGTATTCTCCGAAAAACTGGAAATTTTGGACGATATGTCAACTGGCTACATGTGATGATCGTCGTCCATGTATAGGCGTAGGCCTACTACCATACACCATCAATACTCATTAAGTCAAAAGGCGGCAGTCGACCGAGCCGGTTTGTGCGATTGTATATACACTGCTGGCCACCGTAAATGCAACACCAAGAAAGACAAGAGATAGCACAATAAAATTTATTTCGTAGATAACATGTTGACCAAGTATCAAATGATTAAATTTATAGACTTCTGTGAAGTGTAGTTCCTGCCAGAATCAGTAGCCAGAGTAGCCGCCATTGTTGAAGATCTCAGCTGTCACACGCCTCGGCATTGATTCAAAGAGACTTTAAATGTGTTCTTGGGGTACAGCAGACCAAGCAGCTTCCACACGTTGCCAAAGTTGATCTGGTGTGGCAACTGGGGGTGTAATCTGGGTCAATCGTTGAGAAACCATGACCACATGTTTTCTATGGCGATAGATCCGGAGAGCGAGGTGGCCAAAGAAGAAATTCAATCTGATGATTGAGGAAGAACCTTTGGACAATGCGTGCCACGTGTGGTCGTGCATTATCCTGTTGAAATATGGCTGTGCCCAAGCCCTGAAGGTAAGGAAGGACACCTGGCTGCAACACCTCGGAGATGTAGCGCTGGCTGTTTAAAGTACCGGCAATGCGTACTAGAGGAGTGCGAGAGTGATATCCAATACCGCCCCATACCATAATACCCGGTGCAGGACCAGCATTGCGTGCATAACGCAGCATCCTCTCTCCACGGTGTCTCCAGACTCGAATCTGACCATCGTGGTGTTACAGGCAGATGCTGACTCGTCAGTAAAAACAACTTCATTCCATTCCATTCTGCCACCCACATACTTCCTTCATCGCATCATTGGCGACGGAGACGGCTGTTGTTCTGCGTCAAGGGTAGACCAAGCAATGGACGTCTTGCGGACAGACCACTCTGCTGTAAATGGCGTCGAATGGTACGCGCAGACACTGAATGATGCGTTACAGACTCAATGTGCTGTGCTATGATTCGTGATGTGACTGAGCGATGCGTCACTGCCATGCGCACAATTTGCCTGCCCTCACGTGAAGTGGTGCACTGAGGTGGATGCGATCGACCATGTAGATCCATCGTACCCTCCTGCATCCAACGGTCACATATCCGCATTACAGTTTTTGGTTTCATCCAACACGACTACCGATTTCCCTGAAAGATAATCCACAATCTCGGTAGACCACTATCCTTCCTCTGTCGAACTCGGATACTTGATCAAAAGCTGATCGCTGTTTTCTACGAGACATAACTGATCGTTTTTTAAAAAAACCACAAGATGAACACAATTGCCGAATTTGTAATCGTCGAAAATCTCCAAGCCCTTAAATAGCGCTTTGAGGGGCGCCACAGGCGTGCGTGATGTGTGTTTGCGCTGAAATTCTAATCATTTGCATATCTCACCTCCGCTAATACATGTTGTAAATTTCATGTTATTTGCGTGCTTCCTTCAGGATGTTGCATTTACGGTGGCCAGCAGTGTACATATATTGTTACGAATTTTGTATAAAATAGTGAAAATAATTTGTATTTGGATGTGCAATGCATTTATATTACTCTATGATAGATTTATTTTTAAAAAATTGTAATATTCACAAGCAACGCTGTCCCTTACGTTATAATAAAGATTCAATGGGAACTTGGCGAAATCTTGGCGATAGAGCCAAGTTGGCATCATTTTTGGCGACCAAGTTTGCCACCATTTTTGGTGAGTTCAGTACCCTCTGGATTCTTCTAGAAATTAGTGGAGAAATCCACTAATTACAGGATCTATGACGCAAACGGATTTTTCTGGAAGTTTCCGCCGGGTCTTATAAATAGAGCAATGCTCGCTGTTCTGTAGATTCCGTAGAAACGAGTCAGTCTTTTTTCAACCAGCGATTAGTGAGCATTGTTTTGACTAGAGATTAGCTCAGCTGGACTTGTGAATAATTTTTTTCATACATGTATTTTAGATACTGATAATTGTGTCCGAGTGCTGTTGAAGGTGTGAAGACCTGAGATTTTTTCTGTAAATATTGCCACTGCATCCTGTACTTCAAAGAATGTTTTTGCGACAATAAATTTTCATCGCTCTTAAAGAACTATCTTGTACTTGGTGACTCATTTGCATAAAATCCTCGAACCCCGATCAACGTAACGATTTATTTATTTCGAGTTATTGTTTGTACGAGTATTTGAAAACGTATGCTATGTACTGTTTACTTTTCAGAGTTGTAGGTGGGGCCTATATTTGTGTAGGGGCTCAGGGTCCACTTTTGCGTAGGAGCCCAGGGCCTCAAGAAGTCTTAAGACGTCCCTGTTGACAGTGGCGTAACGGAGAACATTCCCCCCCCCCTGCAAAGTTAAGTTTGGGCCCCAAGTCGGATCTTGCAAAGGATTGCAAAACCATGTGTACTTAGCGTCAGTTGGGCTTTGGGCCCCCTAAAGCCCTGGGCTCCCCCGCGGTGCGGGGGTTTGCGGAGGTGTACGTTACGCCCCTGCCTGTTGACATCCTCTTATTGGAGGAGAAAGATGGCTTCATTGGGTAAGTGGGAATAGGAGGTCACGACTTATTTTTGAAGAAATTAAGAAATGGAAATCCTTGTTCATGCTCATTCCGAGACATTCCTCTTCGTGCCCGAATCTCAAAAACGATCCCACAATCCTGATGTTTGAAATAAATCGAATTTAGAACGGTCATTAAAGTCGTAATCTCGAAAAAGATCGAGGACATGGTGGATTCGTATCGATCTTCTTAAATCGTCGCCCCCGAAAATTATCAGATGTAACATTGTAAGGAAATTCAAAAGGAAGGACGCATTTTATGACTTTCCGGAGGATTTATAGCGACACGTCGCAACGTCGCCAATCGCTGCAGACAAATTAATCACGACGGAAAAGAGGGACATTCGACCCCATCGATCCATACCTGTTGCTTGACCCATTTCCCTTCCCTTTTCCTTTGTAACAAATCGTTTGGTGGAGAGCGGGGAGGGTTTTCATCTCGAGTGTCGTCTCAATCGATGAAGGATTTGACTTGAAGTGAAGTGGTTTGTCAAATGTAGAGCTCTGTTTACTTTTCCTCCTCAGAATGAAGAAGGCATGTTTAACCGTTTTCCCCTGTTCTCTTACGGATTTAATAACTCACGAATGAAACATTGAGATGGATTAAACAAGTAATATGAAATAAAAATATTTTAAGTCAATTCCTACTTAGATCAACAAAAAAAAATATTAATTATTTTAGTTTCTTTTTATAATATAAATATGTATATACATTTGACATAATCACAACATTAAGTGACATTTTTTATTAATTATCATTAAGTATCGCATTGTCATCCAAAACAATCGTGTATATAAAATTTCGGTTCAAATGTTCAGCTTTAAAACGTGAGGGGGAAAAATCTTTTAAAGTTTTAACCCAACTCGCTAAAAATGAAGCCAGCGTAGCTGTATCTGTAATTTTTTAAAAATTAATTCAGTCAATAATTTTAATTAATTATAATTAAATTATTGTATTGTTACCCAAAATAATAGTGTATAGAAATTTCAGCTCAAATGAGCGCTTAAAATGCGAGGAAAACCTTTTCAAGTTTGACACAAGACGCCAAATGGTCGTTAAGTCGCCAAAACTGATGCCAACGTGGCTGTATTTGTAATTTTTGAATAATTAGTCTTAATCAATTAATTCTTATTAATTATAATTAAATTACTGTATTGTCATCTAAAATAATCGTGTATATAAAATTTCAGCTCAATGAGTACTTTAAAATGCATTTCATGAACGATTGAAAATTGAACAAGGTAAATATAGAGAGTGTGAACTAATAGTAGGAATTGAATAACTATTGAAAATTATATTTCAACTTGCACCCAAACACTGCACCACTTCTAATCCTCGCTATGAAAGGACTTGCAGCCCTCAACAGATTTCACGTACATCAATTCCTCTACGCAACGATTCTTTAGTGAAAATAAGGCTCGAATGCAAAGCCCGGTTAAAACACATTTCTGGTCATTAACTCGACAACCACTTGACTACTACTGTGGCATAATTTTTAAATACGTTCTTAAATTTATTTCAAATTCTTTTCCTTTCAAACTATATGGCATACGTATTGCTATAAGTTAAACGGGGTGTCGTTTTATAAATTTAGATTTTTTTCTATTTATATTAACACAGAAAATTATATTTAGGAGTACATTAATTCTTTAACTGTGTAAAATTAAGAATCAATGCTTCAAATTTTTAGATAGAGAATTCCTGTTTGAACATAAAAATTTTTTTATCTTACACCTAAAGATGAAAATCATTTTAAAATAAAACTATTCGAAATCGCGCGTCTACAATTTCCGTTTATTTTTTGATTGGCTACCATTTTTTTTTTTTAAATAGATGTAGCAATTATTAATTTTCAAATCGATGGCATTTAAGACTCTTTTATCCCAATCACATGTACATAAAAGTACTGAATAGGAATACAGCACAGAATTATTTTTCATTTTACAAACAATATTTTACATACTTTTTGGAACATAATTTATTCTATTGGAATCAGAAATATTCGAAAATATTCCATTATCCGGGAAATCATTTTAAAATTTCTATAACACAACGAATGAGCAGTCACTTTTTTTCCTACAGGAAATTCCTTTCTATCTATCATCGTTTAATATTATTTAAGCCCTCGATCTCTAACAATGAAATTTAACTTTGGCACTGGGCCATAATTTGCAGCTGAATCCAGTGCTGAAAATTCCGAAATCTTTTAAACCTTGTGCTTAACTATTTCACAAACGTTTGTTTACTCTAAAAATTGTTTTTATTCTCCATTCTTTTTTATCAGACGATTTTCTTCCTTTAAAAGAAGAGTTCTATGTATGAAAAATAAAGTTCGTTTTATGGAACCAATTGCAATATAATTACTATATTATAAGAATTCCTAATGTTTTTCTTGATTATTTGATTACAAATATATAAATATGTATTAATAAGAATTAATGTATTTTTAAAAAATGTAGCAAATTCTTGATTTTTCCAATTCTTTATAATGAAAAGTTTAAAAAAAGATTAACTGAATTCAAATTCTTATAATGCAAAGCTTCAAAAGATAAACAGATTTCAAATTATCCAGACGACTCTCTCTAGTTCAAACATTCGATAATACGAACCTCTCGCTTCTTCGAAGTACATGCTCAGTCCCTGGAAAAACTCTTGATATTTTGAACTAAAACAATAAGTTTGGGTACACTCGATATTTCGAAGTAAAATCTGCGGCTGCCTAATTTGACGACATGCCTTAATTTGAAGTTATCTAAAATAACTCTCGACAATTCGAACACTCACTATCATGTAGAGTCCTACAGCAAACAAGATGGGGCTTGCATGTTTTGTGTTGTATTGTGTCTGCGTGTCTCCCCTGCAACGTAGCCCCTTTGATGACCATCTGCCTGCCATCCCCTTTTTTGTGTTTTTCCGTTCCTCAAGCAAAAAGACACTATTATTGTTTTCCTTC
This sequence comes from Trichonephila clavata, assembly GCA_019973975.1. Taxonomy (NCBI): domain Eukaryota; kingdom Metazoa; phylum Arthropoda; class Arachnida; order Araneae; family Nephilidae; genus Trichonephila; species Trichonephila clavata. The sequence continues at coordinate 1,710 of BMAO01029892.1, read as the reverse complement.
TTCAAGTGGACAATAGACGGCCGCACTTTCTGTCAGCCGTCCATATCTTTCGTTTAACACGTGGCCTTGCTACACATGAGTTCACAATAGTGGACCAACCTTTTTCTGAAGATATGCGTAGGCTCGTGTATTTTTTGAGTCGGAGTGACATGACGATTTCTGACTCATCTATGTGACTTGTGGCACCAAATAGAACCCTACCTTGAAAAACCAATGGTGTTCGAAACAGTGTCTGAGGGAACCAATAACAGATTAAACAGATTTCTACAGATAACAGATTTTTTTCGTCAAAAAAAATTTATTATGTACAGTATGTGTATTATTTTAATACATAAATGTATTCTCTCTCTTTTAATACAGGAATTTTAACTTCTGTATAATATTTATACTGTATAATATGTACTTTTTTAAAAATACTTTAAAATAATTATATATATATATGTATACACACACAATAGTTGTTTTATTACACAGTTTTAGATTTAAATGTGTTAGGAAAAAAACTCCCAAAATACATGAAGAGAATTTTTTTTCTATCCTCTTGATATTTCGAAGTTTTTCATTGGTCCCTACAACTTCGAATTATTGAGAGTCGATTGTTTATATATATAAAGAATCAGTCAACTTTATCGTAATTGCATTTAATAAATTACTTTTATTTTACTTGATAACAAACAAACAAAAAACTGAAAAAGAAATTTTCCTGATGAAACGGAAAAAAAAAGCTTGTTTCACATACAAACTTCCATTTATGAAATTGTTATCAGAAAATAAACAATCATCAGAGCTAATTAAGATAATGGTTGCCATAAAATGTTTACCCATTTTCGCATTGGTAAACAACGTAAAAATCGACATTTTTAAGTGCGCAGGTATTGAATCATAAAATATATGCCTTTAAAAAAAAATTTTAAAAGTTAAAAAAAACTTTTGTTTATTTTAGCACAATTTAACATACAAATTAATTTTCATTCAAACTCTTGCCAAATAAGATAAATAAGTCTTAGGATAAAAATGAAAATCTTAGAAGTAATGAGATTAGTTATTTATTAACGCGTCGATCTCAAAACAACACGTGGCCGCGGTAGACAAGTGGTCAAGGTATCGGATCAGGGCTAGCGTGTCATGAGTTCGAGCCCAGTACCACTGAAGACCCGCCGTGAAGGGGAGCTATGCACGTTAAATCTGTCGAGAGCTCAAATGTCCTCCCGTTGGTGTGGTTGTTAGGTGAGTGAGTGAGTGAATATAACGTCCCACCGTTCAGCTACACGAGGGCTTTTGGGACTGTCCGCGTAATTTTGAACCATGGTCAAGGGCGTGGACGACACCTGAGCTGCACCCCCTCTTCTAACTACCACACCACACCAACGGGAGGACGTTTGAGCTCTCGACAGATTTTACGTGCATCACTTCCCTACACAGCGGGTCTTCAGTGGTACTGGGATCGAACTCATGACATGCTAGCCACGATCCAATGCCTAGACTACTTGGCTACCGCGGCCACATGTGGTTGTTAGGAGAGGGGTGCTAGCTCAGGTGTCGTCCACGTCACTTGACCATGGTTCAAAATTACGAGGTCCGTCGCCCAAGCCCTCGTGTAGCTAAAACAGTGCGACGTTAATATTCACTCACTCAAAAACAACACTAAACTATTGGCGACGAAATTCACAATTTGGAATCACGGTCAATTGACGAGGACGATACATAATC
>BMAO01029891.1:0-26556 GCA_019973975.1 Trichonephila clavata | reverse complement strand
GGCAACAACACAAAATATACAGTTAAAAAAATGAATAAATATTTTTTATCATGGATTTTTCATCCGATTTTGATGTTTTATGAAAAAGACGTTACTGATAAGAAACGACCATAATTTGTTTTGGAAAGTTGGTGCTAAAAGGTTGCCATCGAGAATATTCAGTTTGGCTTCAGTTGTATCTTTTTTGTTAACTTTATCGACTGCGGAAAAGTACCATACATGTTTATGATGGCAAGTGCACTAATTTTTTAATGAACCAAAGCACAATAACATATTTAATACGTGCTGCTTAGTTTGGTAGAAATATTTTCCTGTTAATATATACAAGCCATGTATTTACTATAAACCAAATACTAGTTTATTCTGCCGCTCAGAGCTCTCTTTCAACTTTGTGAATTACGAATTTTTTTTAAACCATTTATAACGGTTTGGAGGCAGTTGTATTTAATTTTAATTTTTAAATTTGAAAGGGATTTTATCCTGCTTCATCGAGTCCGCTTTACAGTGAGCTTACATTTCTGTCCCTAATTTTGCTGAGCTGCGATTCTTAAACTGTTCGATTGCCACAAGTTTACGTTTTTAGACCCGACACAACCAACACCTCCTAGACCTCCTTTTATTTAAGAGGTCTTGACACAGCGGACCCCTAAAATTTTGATCACTTCTTCTTGACTCCCAATACATGGCTAAGTGATTTAAAAGTCCCTCAATAATTTTAAAAAACTGCCTCTGCTTTTTACAGACAGATACAGACTTTTTTACCACTTCTTTTTTCCTTTATGTAACATGTAATTCATAAAAGTAAACATCTAATTAAAAATATTACGAAACACTAATAGCAAATAATGTACTTAACTGAGCATTTCTCAAACTGTGGGGCGTGCTGCCCTAAGAGGGCGTGATAATCCTACAAGGGGGACGCAGCATACCGAAAATTCGGGAAAAAAAGATCTTAGAAAATATTAATTTACAGTAGAACGTCGTTTATCCGAATTAATTGAGATCGTACACTGTTCGGTACATAATTGTTCGGATAACCGAAAACCGAATGCGATCCATGCAGTATATGAAACCGGACACTATACGAGTAATGAAAATCATCACATGTGGGAAATGTGCTTGAAAGAAATACAAAATAGGTGTAAAATGTCTTAATTTTACCTTTAATGTGGAAAATAATCAATTAATTTTCGCTGCACCAGTGTACACCTTCGCTTTTCGCTGCAGGATCTCTGATTCTTTTGAGGAGCAGCTGTAGTTGTATACTGTTGTTCGTACCTATCCATAGCTGTCTCTCTCTCTCTCTCTCTCTCTCTAACACAAAAAACGTGTTAGCATTTGATGAACCATTGCTACTTTCATCGTTGTTGTTATCCTCGTCTTCATCCGTTTCATCGTTGACAGGGTCAGGTTTTTCTTGCACAGTAGTCACAATCTCGTCATCATTTAGCATTCGAAATTCACAGTCTACTGCATCGCTCCACTTTCTCCCTTCGCGAAACGGTTCAATGTTTCGAGTTTTGTCTCTATGTCCAAGTCATTGCGCTTCCGTTTTGAATTCGAAGCCATAGCAGTTCACAACTCAAAAAAGGGCACGTGTACACCCCTCAGTTGGATACAAACTGACCTAATATTTCGCGAAGATGTTTACCAAATCACACAACTGAAATTTCCCAAATATCCTTCACACTGAGTTTTCACGTCAATTTTGGCCTCACGTGAAACAACTGTTGAGCATTGCACTGTTCGAAAACGTATGCATATACAGTAAATGTAATTGACAAAAAAAAAAATGGTTCGGATATTTGACGCTCCGGATAATAAATATTCGGATAGATGACTTTCTACTGTACTAAAAGAAAGCAAAAAAAATATTCTAGCCTAATAAATAAAATACATATTTACAGTAATATAATACACTTAAAATATATCTATATACGAATATTACAGAATACATCAGTAAAAAAAATGTATCAATATTACAAAACACAATATTACAAAAATATATAAATATACTAAAAATATATCAATATACCAATATTAGAAAATACAATATTACAAAAAAAATATATCAATATACCAAAAATATATCAAATAAGCCAATGTAATCAATACTTCATCATTAATTCATCAATACTTAGTTAATAGGCTAAGTTAATATAAGTTACCCATGGGCTTGTCATATACAGAATTATTGCAAAATTTAATACTTATCTTGATAATCTGTACGGTTTATAATTAAAGTCGTATTGTAACTTTAGTGTCAAAGTGGATTATTATTGAAATCAATACATTGGTTTTGAATGCAGGGGGGCGAAATGAATATTATGATTGAAAATTGGGTCGCAAACATTGAAAGTTTATGAAGCACTGACTTAACAGTAATAAAAAAAAATTAAGGAAAACTTACACGATGGTGTAATATTTCTTTTGCAAGTGCTGTTATATTAGATCAGGATGGTACATCTTTCAAATTTTCCACGAGGTCTTTCAGTTTGTAAGAGGAAAATGTTAATATTTTATGAAATAATTACACGGATCCCCCAGAAAAGTGCTGGGGGGCACCGAACACAGTTTAAGAACAGCTGATGTAGAGCAAAGTTTAAAACAGAATGTTCCTTTTAGAAATAAACGTAAGCAGAAACTTATATTTAGGACAGAAAAAAAAGATATTTTCAAACGTTCTATATTGAAAGTAACGTCAAACACACATTTCTGTTACCGAGTAGATTTAAGGCGAAACAACTGAAGGTAACTTAATTTCATGAAACTCCTAACTGAATATTATATAGTAATCCTTTTACATTTTTCTCCTTTAAACTTTATTATTATTGTTCTCTTAAGATGAAGTAAATGTTTTTATTTTTATAAATATTATTTTTTTTTACTTTTTGATAATATTGTTCACTCTAATAACATAAGCATCAAAGACTTATAATGCACCAGAAATCTTTTTCTAAATTTAGAAAACATGGAATTTAAAGAAAAAGAGATAATGCTTATTTTAGAACATAGTACAGCGTTTCTCAAACTGAGGGGTATCCCCCTAGGGGGGGAGTAATAACTTAACAAGGGGCTTCGAGTAGATTGAAAAGTCAAAATCAAAAGATGATATAGAAAAATTATTAATTTATTGAAAGTAAACAAACAGAAAATACATTCTGACATAATAAAAATAAAATAAACATTTACACTGACATAATGAACTTATAAATGTATCTCAGTACTGCACAGTGTATTTTACAATTAATTTAACTATACTAAATTAAGAACAAGTTTAATAATTACCAGTTATCCCATGGGCTTACCATATATAAAATTATATACAAAAATTAACACTTATATTGATACTTTTGTACGGTATAATATTTAAATCCCTTTACTACCGCTTTAAAATTATGCGATTTGCTTCCCAATGCCACGTGTGGCCGCGGTAGCCAAGTGGTCTAGGCGTCGGGTAGTGGCTAGCGTGTCATCAGTTCGATCCCAGTACCACTAAAGACCCGCCGTGTAGGGGCGCGATGCACGTTTAACAGTCCAGAGAACAAACGTCCTCCCGTTGGTGTGGTAGTTAGGAGAGGGGGGTGCCAGCTCAGGTGTTGCCCGCGTCACTTGACCATGGTTCAAAATTACGCGGACCGTCCCCAAAAGCCCTCTTGTAGCTGAACAGTGGGACATTAATTTTCACTCACTCCCAACGCCACGTTTTCCGCGTAGACACGTACATGTGATGTATTGGGGGAGGAGGGGGGAAGTCGCAAACATTGAAAGTTTGAGAAGCACTATGGGGCATAGAGCTTTTATTTGAGAATGATGATTTGAAAAATCTATATCTATTGCAAATATTATTTAGCAGTTGAATTTTTAAATCGAAATATTAAAAAGTATTTTTGAAAGAAGGGTGAAAAGAAAAATAAATATTATTTAATACTTGATTATTTGCTAATTAGAACGTTGATTGGATTTTATTTATAATTCCTTAGAACATGTAACGCATCAATATTTATAGTTTTGGGGCAATGTTGGGGAACTTAAATATTTTAAATTTACGATGATCATAAAATTAAATTTATCATTGCCATTTATTAATATAACGCTAAAAAAGCTATCTTGTGAAAAATTACAATATTTCCAGTTTTGTTCAAATTTATTTCGGAAATCAATATTTACTTTTTATTAAGTATACAAAAATCGTTAAAAACCGCATAAACCTTTACTGTTTTTATCTTTCTTGCATGAAATTATAATAAAAACAAGGGGAAAATCTTAAAACTTTTGAGGATTCTCCAAAAATATTTTTCATTATTAGTCATTTCAAAATTTAAACTGAACTCATATAAATTTGTGTGTGATCAGAAAAGAATTTCTCATAACAAATGGATCGAAATTTATTGAAATGCCTAGTTACAATAACATTTTTAAGCAATATATATGCATATACATATGTATAAATTATTTAAAATCATCTCAAAAAATTTTTGCAGGTAAAAAGTGTTAATTGAATTTAAAAAGGATCCACGGATCAATTCTTTTGATTTTCAAAACCTTATAAATATGTTTTCCTAAGACTCTGGATCAGCGTTTTGTTTTAGTTTAAAAAATAGCCTCGAAAGGATTTTTGTAGGTTTTAAGAATTCTTTTCTCGACTTTAAAGCTTAGATTTGTATTTAGACGAAAATATGTTTGTGACAGAAATAAAAAACACGAATTTGAATCAAAAAGTATTTTGAAGACTTTATTATTTTCCATGAATCAGAAAATTTAATTCATAAAGTAATTTATATAAATAAAACAAAAATATAATTTATATACGGTAATTAAATTAATTATTTTAATAAAAAATTAATAAAAGTCATTAAAACATTGATGAAATAACTGAAAATATAATTTTTTCCCCTAGATTAAAATGGTTTTGAGAATTTATTTCCCCAAGTGTTTTGGAGCTTTTGTTAAGTACTGCAATTTTTTATACTTAAAAGATAAGTTCCACTAACAACTGTAAAAAGTGAAAAATGAATATATATTTGTAGTATCAGTAATCAATTTATATTCCGATTTATTATAAAACTTCTTTGATAATTTGAACTCCATACATTAAGTTCAAATGTATTGTAATGTGTAAAAAATATTAAACTTGTAGAAAATTAATAAAATAGACATTTACTTTTTGGTAAAAAATCTACCGGAAAGTCATTTTTTTTTCAAATTGCATTTTAATAAATTGCTAAGAAATATTAAATACATACATCAACTAAACACTAAGAAAACATATATATATATGTTTTTTAATTATTTTCTTTCAGTGAGTGTAATTGAATTTAAATAAAAATAATCTGTCATAGTAAATGAAAATGTCATGTATAAACGTATGTCATTCAGAAAAATCTTTAAAGAAATTCTTAAATAAAAAACAAATTAAGAATTGAATTATTTAATAGCAAATTATTTTATCTATACTTTTTATTAAAACATTGTATCTAATGTAACAGAATCCGTGTTATTTTTTTGTTTGTTCACGCCTACTATATAGTTCACAACAAGAAATTGTTAATCCCTTTTTATAAGCTTCACTTGTATGTAACGGAATCTATTAACTCAATTTGTACCAACTTTAAAAAGTCAGATTAATTCGAAAATTTACTTTCTTGTCCAGGGCCGATGACAATACAATAGTTTAAAAATTTTATTCCATTGTCCTGATCAGGATCATCAGGATTAATGATTTCCAATTTTCAGATCCCATTTCGCATCTGGCGACTAATTTCAAATCCCAATTCCAGATTTGGTACCTAAAAGATTAAGTTACAATTTAGTTCGATTAACCATAAATGGGTGTTTTTTAGTTTTTTTAAACTATAATTTTGTTTATATCAAAGCAATTCTTTTTTTAAAAAATTAGATTATGAAGTACTATAAAATTAAAAGGCCAACAATAATAATTAAAATAGATAGACATTTATTTTTCGAAAACCGTTTATTTTTAGCTAGTATCATTGCTAAAATAGGAATTAAATATGTGAGTGGACTATTTACAACACACGCCTAAAATGTTTTGATTCAGAGATATGTAATCACATGCATAGATTTAAATAAAAAGATTGCGAAAATTTTATCAAAATGTGTTTTGAATTTATTTTATATTTTCTTTGATAGAGAGGAGGCATTTTGGTGTTCATAAATGAATTTTGTTTCCCTGATTGCGGAGTGTTTAACACCCCAAATAAAAATATCAAAAACTATCTTTTAAATTTTATTAAAACGCAACTCCATTAAACAGTGATTTCTACAAACTAAAGCTTACATTGGACGAGCGGTATAGATAGGCGCGCAGCTACCATTCGGAAATTAATGGTTCGTCTGATATTGCTGCACTAGTTCCAATCTAATAACTACCAAGCGGGCCCTATTTCGGTCCATAAAAGATATTGAAATGAGCTTCAAAATCAAGAAACACGCTCCATAAATGGCGGACAACACATGCCCCCAACTCATTTTGGTACGAAATACATTTTCAGAAACAATTCGAAAATGTGGATGCAATTAAAGTAGCAAAATCTTCTGAATTCTCACTTAAATTGTGAGATATCTCAAAACTCAAATAGTACACCCGTTTTCACGATCGCACACTCATTTTTAACAAAATAACTCTCTATCATTTTTAGATAAATTTGAGTTTTTTCTCTTTGTTTATGTCCCTCCAATAAATTTTTTGCTTGTCTCTCTCTCTCTTTGTTTTTACTATCTGTAGTTTTATTATATATATATATATATATATATATATAATTTTGTTTATCTATGTTTGTAAAAGGCAGAGAGCTACAGTAGTAAAAGTTGACACCTGTGGTACGAGCGTATAATAAAAATTTTATTTACTACACTACTAATATACCATACCGATAACATGACGAAATCATTTCGATTTCGATTAAAATTAAATTAGATTAGATGCCAATAAAGTCGTCAAATAAAGGGCCGGGTGGAGATCAAAGTGGTTAAGTTGATTTTAGATCACCTAAAATGAGTAGGATTCTACTTGAAGTACGAGAGAATTAAATTTTCCTAACAATCTATATTTTGAACAGTATTTTTAATAAAAGCAGAAACTAAAGAAGGTAATTCTATTCAAGCAATTATTCAATAACTTTGAAATGATAGTTTTTTTCTGTTTTTTGAGTAAATCTTTGTAAAAATTTATTGTTGGATGTTTAGATCTTATAAAACTTATTTTACACTAGGGCGACAAAATATAATTTAGCACAAAGACCATAAAATGTTAAGTATACTGATACTTATTTATTAATACAAGGGTTACACATTTGACTTTTAAACACAGGCAAATAAACTAAATCTTTCATTTCTCTCCACTGCACAAAATTCTTATTTTTCCCTAAAAGTGTCGAAAGGAAACATTTGAAACTTACAAATTTATATTGGTATTATATAGAAAGTGCATGCACATCATACGTAAAATCTAAGCGAATTTGTTAAAAAAAAAGGATGTTTATATCAAATTTATTTGATAATTGTGCATTGTTTTATTCATTGGGTATTTTTTGCAAGAACCATATTGAGTGAAACTACTATAAACATTTGTTATAATTAATAAATGTATCATATAAATTGCTACAAATTTTTGGTGATCTGAATGTAAAATGAAGGCAGAAAAATAAATTATTTAACAACGAAATATGTTAAAAAATTATTAGGCCATTGTATGGGTGAGAATCCTGCATTTTTCGAAGAAAATGAATTCTACGATAATATATAGAAGATCCCTTTTGTACTTCGAGGCTGTAAATATACACTGACCCTGCAAATAGGGCTTTATTGAGAAATATTACATACCAATTTGAATGTTTTTTTAAATCCACAAAATTGTTGAGGATATTTAAAGTACACTTGAAAATCTTTTCAATTATTAGTTGTTAATGGCTTGAACAAATTATAACAGTATTTCTCAAAATGTGGCGTGTGATAACTCTACAAGGGGGGCACGAGCATATTAAAAAGTCAAAAACAAAAGATATCTTTAAAAAATATTAATTTACTGAAAGGAAACCAACGAAATACATTGAGACGTAATGAAAAATAAAATACACACTTGCGATAATATAATACACTTATAAATGTACCACTACTGCACAATATATTTTATAATAAATTCAACAATTCTAAATTAAGAACAATTTTATATACGAGTCATTACTATGGGCTTGTCATATACAAAATTATATTAAAAAATTAACACTTATCTCGATAATTTGTTCGGTTTATAAATAAACCCTCAACAGCCGATTAAAAGTTACGCGATTCGTCCCCAATGCCACTGTTTTCCATGCAAGTACGCGTATGTGATGTATTGAAGGGGAAGGGGAGAAAAATAATCAATAGGAAAATCGTCTGAAATGAGTAAATCCTTCGTAAACGCTGTCAAGTTCATTTTATTGCATTTTCAAAACCTTCGGAATAATTTTATGGATAGCCAGCACAGAAAAGATCTTACTTCGAAAAGACGTATATATACGTCCAGGGCAATTAGTGCTCTGCTGAGAGAGACGTATATATACGCCGGTGGCACTTAAGAGGTTAAATTCGTATTGTAGCCTTAGCGTCAAAGTATAGTATTATAGAATTCAATACATTGTTATTGTGTGGAAGGGGGCAATGAAAATTATGATGGAATATTGGGTCACAATCATTGAAAGTTTGAGAAGCACTGAATTAATACAATTTACCATAATTTTTGTTCATAACATTTTCTACATCATTCTAAATAATTTTAATGCACATTTTAATTGTCTCATGTTTAACGCTTTCTTAAATTAATGGAAAATGAGAAAGCATTTTCTTGTAATATGAATGATATTGCCTCACGCAAATGTGTATCACTAATTAAAAATAGCAACAGAATAATCGATAGTTCAAGACACGAGAGTAGGAGAAATGAAAATCTCATTCAAATATTTTTTATAAATACGTGTCGCTGACACATATTTCTTGAAGCGTGTTAATAATGAAATGCAAATTGAAATATTTGACAGCTCGGTGAAAGAAAAGTTTTATTAATTTCTGGAAATAAAATGTCAAGAGATGCTTTAATTTTACTTCAATGAATAAAGCAATTTAAATCTACTCAATTCTCTTTCAATTTCCGATACCATGATGCATCGGTCCTTCAGCTCCCTTCAAAGCACTGGAGAAATCTAATCAAAATATCACTTCCATAAAGATATGCTGTTCATTTACAGTTCATTACAACGTTAAATAAAATGAGTTTTTTATATCATTATTTCTCTAAAATATAAAATTTCTAACATAAAAGAATCAAATTTCTTTTTAAAACTTAAAGGCTCTAAACCTGGACGAAAGTTAAGTCTGTACGAAAATTTCACTAACAGAAAAATTACAAAATTTAGAAATACTTAAATAACAAAAAAATATTACTTATTCTGGTTCATTATTATTCTGAGATTTAAGTAACTACTGAAATAACTTTGAAAAAATTATACATATTCAACCATATTTAAAAAATATAATAATCGTTCATCTGGTTTATTTTTATTCTTAGATTTAAATATAACTTTTTTTTTACATTTTTTTATAAAAACACATTCGAAAGTTGAATACAAAAAATATTATGTTTCTAACTTAAGTTTAGTAAGAGATATACATCTTTAAATAATTTTGTAAATAAAAATGTGAAAAAGGATATTGATTAATTTTATTTTAAATCTTCAAATAAAAGTAATTCACATTTCATACAGTAAAATATTGCTTTATACTGTACATTGAAAAAATAATTTCGTAGAAATCCTCTTAACAGATTACCATCGTATTGGATTCATAGCCATTTAAATAAAAAATAATACATAAGTTATTTCTTTAAATGGACAAAAAAGCATAGTGCTGCACTAATACATGCTGTTGAATATCCTAATTTTTTATCTCATTACTTTTGCTTTGTCTCTTTAAAAATATATATTTATAGATACAATGTACTATATATATATATATATACAGTATTATGTTTGAAATTGTTAATTTCATTTCATATTCATTATCATACTCTAAAAGGAAATTTTTACGTTAAATTATCACAATATCTAAACAAAATTAACTTACACACTTCACCCTTAAGGAACACCATTTGCAGAATAACTTATTTGCTATTGCAATAAATACAATATTAAACAAAAAATAGGAACTAAATATTAATATATGATAAAAGAAGTAAAGGGGTAATTTCTTTCCAAAGAAGGGAAGCTAAGATTATAAATTATGAGTCATTATACAGGGTGTCCCAATATTATTGGGCCAAGCTTTAAGGGGATGTAGAGAACATCATAAGGATTGAGATTTGCATAGCAACCGATGGACGGAAACGTCATGGAAAAGGAAAGTAGTATGACAGGTACAAGAATCAAAAAAGCACAAGACAGATAATCTGAAATGTTTTTTAGTCAAAGATATAACACGCGCTGTCGTAAATGATATGTGAAAATGTCACAAAAAATGTTCAAAGTTTCCACTACTAGTGATGCATGCGTTACACCGTCGGACCATGGAATGGCAGACTCACTCAAATGCACCTGGATTTTGTTAACATCTGGAGCAGCATACACTATGCAGCATACACTATTCTTGTAACAGGGCCAGAGAAAAGAGTGAAGATGTAAGGGTATTTGCTTCTGCGAATCTATAAATCAGGTGCATATCTGCTAGCTCAGTGTTCGTAAATCGTTCCATACTCATCCTCAGATAATGACAGCTCAAATGACTGTGGTAATGCAGGTCTGTTTTCTCCAGTGCTCTTGTGAACAACGCCATCTAGCGCCGAACGAAAACGTTTTCGACCAAGGGTTGCTAAGCAAATCTGAATTCTTGGGATATCCCCTACCTCCACATGTGGTTTGTCCCAATAATGGAGTGTAGTGCTGTGAAGTTATGTTTAGTCATCAATAAACTTATTCGTATACCAAGGGCTCTTCATTTACCAGATAGAACATTAAAATCAAAATTACAGTCCTCTTGCTCTCCATTGAATTCTTAATCAAATCAACGATCAATGCGATTTTAACGGGATACTTAGATAAATTTGAATCAAATATTTTCCTTTCTTACTTAAGTTACCCTAAGCCTATTGTATCTTTTTTAGAACAAATTGAAAGTACAAAAAGTTTAAGTATTGTTGAAATTAATAATGACAATGATACAAACAATTAAAATAATGTTAAAAATCAAGTACATTGAAATTTAAGTAAATACAAATACTATCCATAAATAATATGATTGTATATTAATTGTATTTATATTTTGTCATGATTTTGTACAGCCCGTAATATATTTGAATAATAAAAAACCATATAAACATGCTTATAATTTTTTCTCGGAGTGTCAATAGATGTGAAAACCAGATTGATGTTGATAATTTTAATTCAAACATTATGAAATTTCAAATTTTTAATTCTTAAAGTTCTAAGTTTTCACTTCTATCGGCAGTCTCTATAACTGCCAATTTTTTTTTTCAATTATGTGTTTTTATTTTTGAAATTCATATAAAATTGACTGAATTTAAACATTGAATTGGAATACTTAAACACAATATTATTCACTTGAATATTCACACACACACCGACGAGTTTAACTTTTAAAGAGATAAAAAAAATGGAAAGTAATTCAAATTCTTATTTTGTCGCATAACTTTGATTACACAGATTTTGATAGGGTTTAATTTTTTTAAATGCAGTATTACTCTCTCTCTCCCTAATGCAGGCGTAATAATTTCTTTAAAAAAATTGGCGATATGGTATCTGAAAAATCATCAAACTATTGACATTTTTATTGGCTTATTTAGTACCTCGAATCTTTATAAACATGCCTGCAAAATTTCAAAGCTTTACCAGCAATATTTGTTGATGGACAATAGACTTAACAAAACTGTCACACCAACATTTCAGATCATCTGCTGTAAAAGAGCCTCGTAAAAAATGAATTACTTATTTTTCTACTGCGCATAAATGAGACTGGCATATTTAGAATTATATATGCAGTAACAAATAATTTCAAGAAAAATTGTGCAATTCATGCAAAAATTCTATTTTGTGTATTGTTTATTGAAGAGCAAATGGATTTGGTCAAGATTTAAAAGTTGTGAGTGCTTTTTATGATATTATTATGAATGAAATTAAAATTTCAAAACGGATTCTCCCAAAGCACAAATAATAAATCTCATTTTGATGACTCAGATAATTAAAAATATAATTCGTAAAAATAGCAAAACTCTCCCATTTTTGTATATTTTTTTGGTGATAAATATATATCCCATATGTGTGAAACTCAACACTATTATTATTAAAATATTTTTTAAGATATTTATTTTAACAAATACACAGATGCAGTTCTTAAATTTTGATATATTTTACCTATAAATTGTTACTTGTTTTTGCTTTCATTCGTGTACAATATTTAACATGCGAAGGCTTTTAAAATTATGGAAATAAAAAATAAATGCATAAACATCTTTTGCACAGGTTGTGCATTATTTGAGTTGTCAAACTGAGCATGGAATTGGCTCTGAAGTGTGTATATTAATTTTTTTTAAATGATTAATATAAAGTTTTATGAAATATTGATCTTTCGTTCGTTTTTTTCTATATATTCATTATGGTAGAATACTGTTTAATTGTTCTACATATGTGCAATTTCTTATGGTAAGCAGGTTTATATAAGCTAATTAACATTTCATAAAAGTTTCTGACTATTCGATGAATATTATATCATGGAATGAAAACTTCAAACTCATATTTCCCTATGTTGAATTTATGTACATATACTATTATTCAAAATCCTAAGGTTTTTTCGATAGTTAAAGTATAGACTTGAAATTTTTTATATATGTTCTGAAATGTATGTTTTGTAAAACTGTGAATGGAATTAGCACTAACATGTTTATTACTTTTTCTAAAAAGTTTCAAAATCAAAATTAATGTTTTTTGAGAATTTTTGGAAGTTTAAATACAAAAAAATTAATAAAAAAATTACAGAGCAGCAGCAGATATAACCCATGTACAGTTTTATATAGTATATTATAAGGTACTAGGAGAAAGATTTTGAATGAAAAAAAACATATTGTTAGGAATTTTGTAAAATAGTGTAAATACTCTATATTTGGATGTGTAATGCATTTATATTAATCTATGCTATATTTATTTTATGTTAAAATTGTAATATTCACAAGCAACGCCGTCCCTTAAGTTATAATGGCGATTCAATAGGAATTTGGTGAAATCTTGACGATAGAGCCAAGTTGACTTCATTTTTTGGCGACCATTGGTGAGTTCGAGACCTTCTGGATTCTTTTAGAAATTGATGGAGAAATCCACTAATTTCCCGATCTATGGTCGCGGACCTATGAAGCGGATCTTTCTCGAAGTTTCCGCCGCGGCTATAAATGAAGCGATACTCGCCGCAACCAATCAATCCTGTTTCAACCAGCGATTAATGAGCATTGTTTTGACTAGCGATTATCTCGGTTGTGCTTGGAATAATCTTGTAGATACGTATATTTTGGATACTGATAATTGTGTCTCTAAGTGCTGTTGAAGGGTGAAATCCTTCTGATATTTATTCTACGAATTTTGCTGTTGAATCATTTCAAGGATTTATTTTTTAGACAATAAATTTTCATCGCTCTTAAAGAACTGTTGTGTTATTTGCGTCTGATTTGCATAAGATCCTCGAACCCTGATTAACGTAACAATATTTAAAAAAGCCTTAAAAATTTAAAAAATGTCAAAAATAGTTCAAAAAATTTTAATTTTAGGAACATTTTGCAACAAATTTAAAAAAATTTGTATGGAATTATTATTAAATATTAACCTTTATTAAACCAAAACCTAATTAAAAAACCAAATTTCAAATATTTAAAATTAAAAAAAAATTCTGAAGGTACCATATATCGCCTTAAAAACAAAGTAACTGAAATTTTTAATTAGCTTAAGAGCTCGTAGCACATTTTTAATTCTTCTGTTCAAAGGTAATAATAATTAAAGAACGAATACACACACACACAGCTTACACATTTAAAAAAAACGAATATTGATTGTATACTTAAGGTATCCGATTACGTTCAGAACCGTGATTTGAAAATACATATAAATGAATAAATTGTTTGATATTTAGTGACAATTGAATTAGAATGAACAAAACAAATTCCCTTATGAGTATTACTACAGTAAAAAATTTCTTAAATGCAATTATTTAGTAAAAAAGTAGAAGAATGACGTAAATTCAAAACATACTTCTTTTATAAAATATGGTTCCAAAATAATAATAATAATTTGCTTATATATAAATAAGAATTCTCTCTACAGAGTCTAAACTTAGAGATTGTTAAAAAAATTCACATTATTTACAGAGTTACGATCAATTGAAGTAATAACCAATTTGTCTTATTTAAAAATCTCTTTTTTGATGTATAAAAATATTCATAAAACCACTTGTATAAGTTATACCTTTCAAAAATCTAAATTCAGGCTCTGCACATAGGTCTGAGCTATATATAGGCAAAGTATTATCATAGAAACATTTTTCATTAAAATTGAAAGTTTTGAAATTATGTTACTCTTCCTTCATTCTTTGCCAAAAAAACTGCATTTATGGTATCCAACTACTTGTGACACTTTAAAAAAAAAATTGGAGATTGGGTATTTTGTTGTTGTTTTTATATTACCTCAGTACATTTTAAGAAAAATGTGCAAAAAATAAGAAGAGAAAAAGAAATTATTATTACTAAAATGGCAAAAAATAGGAAAAATTTACAAATATATATATATATATATATATATAAACGTGGCTCCTTTTGTACCAAAAGTTCATTAACAAATTTCAATTTTTCAATTCTGATGTGCTGCTATATTATTCATTTTTGAAATGACCTTCAGGATAAGAGATATTTTAATTTTTACAAACACTAGGCACTTTATCTTAGTTATTATATGAAATTGCTTTAAAAAAAACAATGATTATATTCACATAAGGGACTGTAAATTTTGTAATAAAACAGTGATTGATAAATCTGAAACTTAAAACACTTCTACTTTTATACAGAAATTACACAAAAAATTTCAGTTGATTATTTTCAAAACCTTTTTAGCAATCGCTCCCCGTTTGAACATTCTCAAAAAGACAAAAAAACACCTTTCGAGTAAAACGCGTTTTAAAATAGGACATCTTATTTAAACTATTGGCAGCTGCTTTTATTAAAACGCTTGTAGAGTTTGTTCAAGTGAACGGAAAATAATAAACTTGGTATTTCAATAAAGCTAATAAAATGGCATCTAAAATAAAAATATACAAAAATTTGTCAGTTTTGGGAAAAATCACATTTTTAGGGTAGTCGGATACCTTAAAAAAATCTTTCTTGTAATAATATTCTTAAATCAATTTTGTATGTATATTCTTATTCAGGTGGTACTAAATATCAAAAATATTATTCAGATATACTGTTTTTGAAAACCTCGTTCCGAACGTAGTCGGATACCTAAAAAAAATTTAATTTTACATTTCTTTGCAGCAGATAGTTCAGTTAGGTATAATTTAATTAAAAAGCAGCAATGCAATCTTTTTTCTCTTTTTGTTATTCGCATAATATTGAAGAAACTTTCTTTCAAAATGTCCTATTTAGTCCCATTGTTCTTTAAGCACTGTACTAGGTACTCTCCTCTGGGTATATCCAATCAATAATAAAATGTTTTAGTGACCATTCAATGATCCTTTCTAAAAGAACAGGGACATACATCTTAATTCAAAGAAAATTAATGCCAAGTAAAATAATTCGAAAAAATCAGCGTAGTTCACTTTTTGCTATTAAGTGAAATCATTATTATATTGCTTGACATTTTTTTCCGATAATGTGATTTAATTTGTTGGAGTATAATAGGGCGTAATGATAGCTGGTTGATTACATTTGTAGCGATGGACTCAAGGAATCGATATCTGTGACAGTATCAATAATCTCTTCGTGGTTGACGTACTCGGTACACATATCATTATAATCATTATCTCTATATAGTTGCCAAGGACAGATGAGGGTTTAAATATTCACATTATCTGTAAATGATTAAAAATAATTGTTTCAGAGTGAAGCGCTTTTATCTATTAAATGACTAGCTTAGAAAAATTACAATCGTTAGCACAGATGCATTATTCATTATTTATGTACTAAAGTTATGAGATTATGGTAGAAAACTCCAGGTCTGTAATTTAAATAATCGTAATGCTAATAAAGTTTTGTGGGAAGCTACAATAATAGATTTTTTTTAATATAAATACTTGGATTCGTTTCAAGAGACCTGTAATCACTGAATTGTATTCACTTTTATACTGCTTCACATATTTATGTATAAATATTGACATAAAAATTATTTAATATGTAATATTTTGTTAATTTAAATAGTTTAAAGTTAAAATATTGGTACTAAATTAAGTTTCTTACTGAATATTGTTGATAAATCGATAAATAATTTTAAAAATAAATAAATGTTTTTCATGTATGAGAGTTAAATTGAAGTTAATATTTATATCAGAATCCTTATTACATCCATCTATATAATGTCAGCTATGATATCGTACTTTTTATGGATAATTATGCATTTTGCAATAAATTAGTATATAATAATACTGACTATACCAAAAAAATTGATTTTTCTATCTAAAGAAATTACTTCGAAACAGAATGATACAAATCGTATAAATTTTATTTGCAAATATATTTTTAATGCAGTTAACAGCCTTAAAATATTATAACTCATATAAATCATTCAAATAACGATGCTATAAAAATTATATGCCACAAAATGACCCAAGAGGAAAAACATGGTGTTCAATCATATTTCTCTCCATTATTCCCATCATGATCACGGTGCCTGCTGCTTATGTAATTACCTTTGCAATTAATCAGCTCTGCAAGCTCTGGCCATTTATACAATCGACACACCGCAAGCCTTATGATTTTCACAGCCTATTCAAAACAATGGCTCCATGCGTCTGCAAACTAAGTCAGCTTGATGCGACAGACCTTTGTCATCACAATGGATGACATATAGAGGTCATTACCATATGTAGATGAATACGAAGACGGTTGCAGTTAGAACACTTTTATTCGGAATCTTGTGTATAAATTATAATTTTAAAATCGATATTGTTATTTGATATTTATCTAAATTGTAAATTATGTAATGAACTATTAAAATAGTATAATTAATTGGAAAAATCTAAGTAATATAAATGATACTTTTTTTGAAAATTAAAACTTATATGCAAATTTCAATATGTTCTAAACGGATGTATCATTATGTAAAATTTATAAATAAAGAAAAACTTGGTGTAAAAATAAAACGAATAAAAAAATGATACAAGTTTTACTTTATTTCGTTTAGTCTTTCAAATAATCTTATTTAACCTAATGCCTACATTAAGGTTAAGATAAAGTTCTCATAATTCTTTTTCTCTTTATACGAAATTGAAAACTGAGTTTTGTTGAAAAGAAATAAAGTCATAGATTCCTAATAAATCGATTTTAGCTTCATTTGCTTTCAATATTATTACTTTTTTCATGAAAACATTTAAAATATGCATCCAACTTCATATCCAGTATATATTTGAATTTTCATATATTCGTATTCAACGTTACTCTTCGCGAAAATATCTTTCATAATGATACACACTTACTAGAATTTTCTTTTATAAAGATTTTCCTGACCACTTTGCTTTAAAATTCTTGAAATCAACAAAATAGGGAGAAAGATTGTGATTTAAATATATTGTACGATCATGAATGTAAAACAAATATTGATATTTTTGAAACGACATAATTCTAAAACACTAACATATGTAAATGAGAAAAAAATTTTTCATTTAATTGGTAGACTGCAAATTCAAAATATTATTTATATGAAAACAAATTATAACTTTAAGTTATGTATAGAGTTTCAATGGAAATTTAGTTCTTTTAATAGCGGAGAAAATGCGCTATACAATTTATTAATTTATTTATCATACATTAACGTTACACATAGACGCAGCACGAGAGCTATTGATGATGGTTATAGTAATTTTGGGTTTTAGTAAGGTGACGAAAACGATATTTGAACTGGCACTCAACTACCTTAACTTCCACATCACTGCAGAATGAAAGCTTTTAACATTGAAAGATTTAAAGTGCTTCAATCTCTGTTCACGATGAATCTTTTTGAGATATCAGGACTCTAACCCACGAGACTTGACGGATATAGTCATAAACAGGATATCCGATCATGATCATTTGGTGACATTAGCTCCTTATCCGTTATTAAATTGCATCAAATTGTTACCAATGGTTATATTGCTTACTTATTTTTGCAATAACCGCTAGATGACCCCACCAAACAGAATACTTGCGCGGTTTCCCTCTGGTGGAAAACCGGTAGTGGTGTCATTAAGGCTGAGATACACTGGTGTGACCATCGCGCCCCAATGTTTTTTCTGTCTTTATTATATATATCGTAAAACTGTGTGTAGAATGAACTGACTAGATGTGTCTATGTACAGTAAATAAACTGTATTTATGTAGCCCTGAGGTGAATTTATCTCATTGAATGATCTACCAATTCATCCTAGCGGGCTATAAAATTAGATTCGAAACGAAATTAAAGCATATCACTGACATAACGTAAGTCATAAACAAAGTTTGAAGTTCCTTTCTTAAATGTGAAAATTCTGAAACAGAAACTATCCATGCATAACCGTTAAAATTATTTTAATAATATCTCGAGTTAAAAAAAATATTGCACGGAAAGTTAAATACACTCTGCTGGCTGAAATTTAAACCGACTTTAAAAAATAATATGTTTCTATTAAAAAAAACTATAGAAATACATGAATTCTTTATTATATTATTATCATATTAGATAATATTTACAAATTATTTTTAAAAGACAAACTTAATGCCCCTTAATGGGTTTACCTTCTGTAAGAAAATATAAACATAATAAACCTCTGAGGTTCCCAATAGTCTTTTCTTTCTCATAGACTTTACTGTCTTTGGTAAATAAGAACGGCTCACACCCTGGATACATGATCCAGGGTGACCTAGATAGATGTTCCGTCTCTAATTTTGGCTCTCTTTTCTATCAATATATTTTTATCTTGCTTTTCTTTGACTGGCCAGTCTTCTTCCCTTGAAGTCTTCTTCCTAGTCCAGTCCTCTTCCCATTACCCCTTGAAAGGCCAGTCTGGTCCCTTGTTTTATGATTAGTAAAAGACAATTAAAACAGCAGAACTAATAAGATTTAAAAAGGTGCAAGAATGAAATTATTTAATTAGACCAATTCAGATTTGCAGAATTTATTTTTTATATTTTTCCTTGTTTTAACTTATGAAAAAAATCGAACATATCAATTAATTTTCAGAATACATTATTTTTAATTTAAAATTAGAGAAGTTAGGATTTAAGTAGTAGAACTTTTCTTTAAACAATTTTTATTATGAGTGCACTTACATCAAAATAAATATTTCGAAAATAACGATTCAATGTTATTAAGATAACATTATAAAATAACTTATTTTCTTTAAACTAAGGTATAAATTAAATTTTGTATACATATGTATTATACTTTATTAAAAGTTCTAGTTCTTTTCGTCTCTGCTTTGTTACGAGAATGAAATTTCAACCAATATCGTTTGTTATTCTTTACATAAATACTCGCTAAAATATTCTTTTCCATCTCTTCGCTTGCCTTCACCTAGAAATATCTCTCGCTTTCAAAACAGTATCATTAAATCTGTGCGTGACTGTGAATGTATAAAATGATTATATGTTCCTTCTATAGAAAGAGGTAATTCTTTGAGGAATCACGTTTCACAGGATTGCATCACGGATAAACTTTGTGTTATTTACTATGTAAATAACGTAGGCTTGTAGAAAGAAGACTGCTTTAGTTCAATTATTTACACCTACATACAATAAGACGGTGATTCTCATTCAACGAAAATGTAAACAAATGAAAAATAGTAATAATATTTTTGTTTTCCCTAATTATTGAACTTTTCCTCTTGTCACGTAAGAATCACTTTTACAGAATATTCATTGCATATTAAAGAGTATCCGGTTTCTCCAAACTAAGAATACAAATAAAAAGCAAAACATTAATGGCACACGCAAACTGTTTTTAAAAATGCTAAAAAGACAAACAATTTGATTTTTTTAAATTCTTAAATTTTTTGAAAAATTTTGTGAATATATATTTGATTGAAAATTTAGAAACAATGAAAATTCTTAAATTCTCCTCTGTTAATTTGAGAAACTTTAAATACTAAAAAAAGTTAAATAATAAGTTACAGATTCTAAAATGAGGAAATCATTTATGAAATAAAAGGTATAAAGGAATTTATAAGTTTTAAGACCTTGAAAATCAAATGCAGCATTTATTTTTCATTATAAATATTATTTTTAGTACAAATTAGTTAAGTTTAAATCTCTAAGTGTTAAGTTTTCATTTTTATTTCTTATATACAATTCACATGTTACTCTTGATTAAATTTGCAGTTTTGAAAATAAATCGATTACGATTATGAATCAAAACCCTGAGTAATAATCTAAGTAACAATCGAGTAATAATCAACTTTCACTTCTCAGTTGAATTATCATTGCACTTTATATGTCCTATGAAAAAGAATAAAATTTCCATTTTTTTTTCAGTTATATATATGCGGAATTCGCGAAAAAAAGAATTACAGTATATTATTTTACCTTTCCTAACTTTTTTTAGCATTAACAAATTTTCGACCGAATGTTTTCGAGTTATATTTAAAGATTAAAGATTCAAGCCATTTTTTGCTTTGTTATTAAATTTAGTTAAAATCTAAACATAATTATTTTAAATTTCACTTTTCTTCAGAAAGAAACAAGAATTGAAATGCTTCTAAACATGATTTTATCTTATAATCCATGCAAAATCTCATTTTTATTAGATATTGCCTTAAAAGGAATTCAAATTCAGAAATAACTGACAGAAATAATAGTAACATGCGAGTACATTTATAACGTTTGAAGAGAAAATTATCGTTAAATAATAGAATCAAGTGACGTTATTTTTTTTATTAATAATAGACAGATGTCTTCACTAATCATGGTAGACATTTTATGGCTGTTCAATGGTAAAAATATATGCATGCATTGCTGACATTCGCGAAGAAAGTGCATTTAATTCCTTGTTTTTTTTTCTATTTCTAACCGAAAATATTTAGAAACATTTTTTTAATAATAACAATAATGAAAACAGTTTTAAGTGATTCTCTGAAACTAAAGGACATTATTTCAATTTTACGTGTATAATCCTCAAGAAGAAAAGACAAAGCATAGTTATACTAGGTTTTGAAAACCATTTAATGTCTTCGAAATAACTTTGAACACTATTCGTCATTGGTTGCAGACATAGCCCAGAAAAATTTATTATTTTCTTTAAAAAAAATTGAATAAAAACCAACACACATACGTATTGCGTCATTGTTTTTACCACAATCCATTCTTTTCCGATTTTATACTCATGAACGTCTTTTATAAAAAGAAAGTTTTTCAGCATGTAGCAAAGAAGCACTTTTGGGTTATGGCCAAGATTGCGGAACGAATTCTGAAGAATAAAACTTTTATCAATGGATACAAAAGTCACAGTACCTGCCACTCGTTTCTTTTTGAAATCATTTGAGATGACAACATATTGATGGTTTTCTGTTTAAAAAGCATGTCGGCTCTTTTTATCCTTCTGTAAAACTTTTATTATACTTTCTTAAAAAGCGAAGAATGCTGCCAAAGTCGTAAGGTATTTCTTTACGTTTGAAATGTTTTTAGTACTTTGAAAAGGCGTTGTCATAAAAATGTGTTTATTCTCAGGTATACTCAAAATGATTTATTGAAGAGAGAGCAGATTTTTAAACTATTAGCACTCAGATAGGCAGTCATTAAATGTCTTAATTACTCACAAACATTGTAATCTTTCTTTTAAAAAAATTATATAAATCTTGCAGATAGAAATTGGAAACACCATGTTAAAATAACAAAATTATTATATGAGGAAACAAGAGATTTTGTGAATGAATATAGGTTTCTATAAAATTAACATTGGTGTTAATATATACAAGGAAAGTAAATTAAGGCTGCAATGGATTAATTTTTATTTAATATAAATATTTAACATCTAAAACAGAAATTCCTATTTATAAATATTGATGTTTTTCCCAACAGTAGAACGTCGTTTATCCGAATCAATTGGGACCGGACACCGTTCGGATACGCGATTGTTCGGATAACCGAAAACCGAAGGCGCTCCATGCAGTATATGAAACCGGACACTATACGAATATTGAAAATCATCACATGCGGGAAACGTGCTTGAAGAAAAAGTAAAATAGGTGCAAATTGTCGTAATTTTACCTTTATTGTGGAAAATAATCGCTTATTTTCCGCTGCAAGATTTCTGATTCTCTTGAGCAGCAGTAGCTGAGTAGGACATCAGTCTGATTGTTTTTCGTACCATAGCTATCTCTAACGCCGAAACGAGTCAGAATTTAATGGACCCTAACTACTTTCGTTGTTGTTGTCCTCGTCTTCATCCGTTTCATCGTCGACAGGGTGGGATTCTTCTTGAACGGAAGTTACAATCTCGTCATCATTTAGCATTTGAAATCCAGTCTTCTGCATCGTATACCATCCTGGTTTCTACATCAGCAAAACTCAACAAAAGAGCACGCATACACCCCATTTCATGGGAAAAAACTGACCTAATATTCCGCACAGAAATTTACCAAATCACACCACTGAAATTCCCCAAAAATCCTTCATCTTAGGTTTATGCCTTCACTTTTGGCCTCACGCGAAACAACTGTTGAGCATTGCACTGTTCGAAAACGTATCCGGACTTTGGTCCGGATATTTGACGCTCCGGATAATAAACGTTCGTATAAACGACGTTTTACTGTATATGATTTTTCCTTATATAAAAAGACTAAAGCCGGAGGCGTTACAGAGAATATTAGAGATTCACTGCAAAGTCAGGTTTACGGTCCCAAGCCAGATCAGTCAAATTTAGGGCCCCCTAGAATTCCGGGCCCTCTTACAATGTATGTTACGCCACTGCCTTAAGATCAATTTTTCAAAGTTATGCTTTAACATTTCTATGGTCCCAGGCTTCTAAATAGTTTGAAATTTCTAAGTATTTGACAAAAAAAACTTTTCATCAACTTTTTCATTGTTTTTTTAACCAAATTCTAAATGTTTACATTTCATTTCTAAATGATGTGAAAAGAATAAGTAATAGTAATGCAAGAAATAAATTACTAAATGATTTTTTAATAAAAAGTGAAGTGTGACATATGAAAAATTAACATGCTTAACATTTTCATATGTGTATCATGTAAAATAAATTCAAAATTCATACAATTTCCAACATTTAACTTTGAAATTACATTCGAATGTCTTTGAGTAAGGAGAAGCATCGAATTAAAAAAATTATTTTGAAAAAGTAATAGTTACGTTATTTTTCTTTTAAATGTGTTCTTTCTTCATACATTTGATACAAAAGCATCATTACTTTGCTTTAGGATAATTATAACATACACACACAAACATTGATGTTAATTTTATCTCGATGCAATGCAAACTTCAAAAATCATTGGGATCGTTCATTTCCTTCTTGATTATATGATTAAGGTTTTGCATTTGAATGTGCAATTTGATTATTTTATTAGTTTCCAAATCCTAGAATTAAAGATTATTGTGACTAACTTTAAAACTTTCCCTTATGTGTTTCTGTAAATTTAATTTTTAATGAAATATGGCTCTTTTTCAATTCAAGAAAAACAACCACTTCAGCATTTTATAGTACATATTAATTTTTTATTGTGCTTTTAACTGCAAAAAGGTGCTAGCATTTTAATTTTATAAAAAAAAAACTCAGTAAGAATTTCATTTATGTTCATATTTTGAGTGTATACTATTCTAAATTAAAGTTCCCCATAAAAGGGAAAACTAAAATGATACCATGAGTATAAAAATTATTATGAAAGATTTGTTAGATGCATCACATTTGTTTAAAACATTTAAATGCACTTAGGTTTATGGCTTAACAAAAATGGCGACAGGCATATCATCGTAATCAAAATACCTTTTTACTATTCTATTTCCGAATAGATAAGAGACTAGAATTAAAAGAAATTAGAAGAAAAAAAATTTAATAATAATTTTCAGAATTCTGCAAAATTCAAGTAAATAAAATTTGATTCAATTTCATTTTTCCGTTGAAGTACTTTGTTTGGATAAAACGAAAAAAAAGCATTGTAATAAAAGAAAATATTTTATTTTACTTCTATCGTTACATTTGCTTTAACCTGGCACTTCACGCATGAAGAAAAAAAACGACCTTAACCTCACGCGAAGGGTATCTCATATCCAAAGATGTTTACATTCTGTTTATACCGCAAAATTTGCATACAAAGGGGGAAGAAGAAAATTAGGACATATATTTTGTTTTACACTTTTCACATGTAAATTTAGTTTTTCTGTTCTTTTTATTAAGGCATTCAGTACATTGTTTATACACTCCTTTAGTCTTCGTCACGAGTGAGTGTGATGTTTTCACTGGATCTTAATTTATTTTTTAAAATTTCGTAGGAGCATTTCTTACTTGTTTCCCCCCCCCTTTTTCTCTGTTAATCGAAATCAAAAACACTTCAGAAACCAGCTTCTGGTTCAATGTTTAGTAGGTGGTTTCTGACTACTTAAAGAAATATTTTGAGCATTTATTGTCGCAACGTTCACCAACATAAAAAATATTGTCATAGGCTAATGATTAGATTTTCTAGCTATTGAATATGCTGCGTTCATTTTATCAAGAACGATAATTGCTCCCTCGTCTTAATTATCTTGATAGGTTTCAGTAGAAGAATCATGCTTGCTATTATACTTTTCATCACCCGATGCTTCCTTATCATCCCCGTAAAGAGTCTTTTTTAATCCGAAAATAATGTTATACTATATCTTTTAAATATTGTATCTATTAAATTACTTCAATATCACATTTTTTCATCATAACAACAATAATACGCCATTGCATAAGAATGATTTTAAAGCAAGCTCATTCATTAAGAACTTGAACGGTGATTCACGCGCAGAGGCGGTATCCAAAAATGTACCTTTAGAATTCGTCTATAAGCTAAGACCCCTCAAAGGATATGACCTTAAAGTCAGCTACAAGTAAAACTATTCATTTTCCGAAAATGGTTTAGATGGAATCTTGAAAAAAGTGAGGCGGAGGGTATGACATACACTGCGCGTGAAGTGCCGGGTTAAACTTCATTATAAATGAGAAAAAAAGAAGAAGAATGCCCATTTATTTGCTTTTTTATTTTTCTTCTTTTTTCAAGAGTAACCACACAATGTATTTCTCCACACTATTTTTTTACCTGATCGATAAGAGTTTTGACGGAAGGATAGAGGAATAAGATCAGATACATTTTTATGTAAATTATAGTCTGAGAAAATGGATAACCGATAAGTAATGAAAGAAATTCTTGACACAAGGTTTTTACATCCCTTTAATCATGTTATTTTTTGAACAAATTCTATTAAAAATAATTTTTTCGTAAATAAAACTATTGTAATATGTCTTCTTCCATTTATTTAAAAATGTGTGTCATATTTTATAATGTTGATATTGATTTTCTTTTGTTGCAAGTTATTGATGCCGTTTTGTTTTTTCAAGTCTTTTCAAATCAAATATTCTATTCAAAAATTTTAAAAAAAGGTTAATAATTATCTTTTAATCGCATAATAAATCTTTTTGGCAGAAATTTAATTACAAGTATATGTATTTAATTAGTAATAAAAATATGAATTTTAATAAGAAAATAGTGTGAATTCAATTAAAAGAAAAAGAAAGGTATTTTTAAGACTATATTAAATACGACTCTTTTAAGAGGTATGACAGCAATATGAAGCACCGAATCAAAAAGTAAAAAAAGTTTTTTTTTCTTTGCAAATATATAATGAGTTTTTGAGACATTTATTTAAAAAACTATTCAGGAAGCCAGATTTCTTAAATTATCTTTGCATATAGAAGCTGCAAGTAGGGTATTGACTAGGGATCTCGTAATATTGAGCATTTGTCAAGTGATGATAAGGATACCTGTAGTATGGGAATTCCTATTCTCCTAACTCTCACACCAATGTGGAGAATGTGCTTTCGCCAGATTTACATGAATCAGTCCCCTCTACATGGCGAGTTCTCTGCCACTTGGATTCGAACCTGTAACCTGACAAAGCTGGTTAAGGATTCACACGACTATGAGCAGTCAAATATCTTTCAAGAAATTTTTAATGCAATTAATATTCTTTTCAAGCGTATGTTAAGCTTGTTTGTCCTTTTTTTTCCCGCGAGGAATATTCAAAAGTATCTTAACATGTTCCAAAAATTACTTTTTTTCAAACTATGGAATATTTACTTTTATTATTTTAAGAGTATGTGG
>BMAO01029890.1:0-49063 GCA_019973975.1 Trichonephila clavata | reverse complement strand
ATTAACAAAGAATTTTTTTATACTGCTTCCAATTCAGTTAAGAATTTTAAAAAGAAACCAAGGAGCAAAGAACTAAAAGGAAAACAGAGATAAGAATTCTTTAATTGATAATATTAAAGCTATTATAAATGATTTTGAATTAAACTTTAATATCAAGCAGATCAAATACTTCATGTGGTCTTAATAAAAAGGAAATTGTACTGTTGGATGAAATTTTAAATAATGAGTGCTTTAAGGTGTGTCATGCAGTTCACATCATAAAAGACATTAATAATTTTTTACTTAATAAATTCAATATAAATGTCAATAAATTTAATAAACCTACTACAGAATACTGCACTTTATTATTCATGAATAATACATTTGATAAAGTTAATTTTTCTAGTGTTTTTAATAGACATTTGTCACTTTTTCCTGTTAGGAATGTAATAGTTAAAAAAGCTTTTAAATATAATAAAACAATGGGCAGATTTATCTTTAATTACAATAATAGCTCACCTTCTCTTGACATAGATGACTGTAAATGTAAGAACTATAATGAATTTATTGATAGCTATCACAAACATGTAGTAACTGGCAATTTAGATATAGTCAAGGATGGAATTTTAAAAGATATCATGAGTAAAGGCACTAGTTTTAGATTAACAATTTCTAGCAACAATAATACTGTTAAAAATCAAATTAATAATGATATAAATAATTTCATTACTAAATCTGCAGTTAAATATGGTTTGCCTTTAGAGGCATTTGATGAATTTAAGTACAATATTTTAAAAGACCTGATGAAATTTAACTATTGTTCTAAACCAGTACTCACTTATAAAGATGTAAAACAGAAAATTTATGATTTACAAAAGAATTTTATCATTGTTTACATAGATAAAGTGCCTGGTAATTATGCTATTATCTGTAAGTATTTTTATAATACTATGATTAATGAACATTTTTTAAACAATAAATCTTTCAATAGATTGGAATTGTCAGAAAAAGAAATTACTAATCGAATCACTGCTATATACAAGAAATTGAATGTTCCCACTCATAAGATTAAGTTTCCATATATATTTTTAACACCTAAATTTCATAAAAATCCTGTTAAATTTAGAACAGTAACAAATGGTTTTAAAACTTATATCACTGATGCAGGTAAAATGCTGCACAATATTTTGCAAGAATTCATCAATAAGCAATGTAATAAAGCTATAATTAAAAATAGTAAAGAAATTATAGTTTTTTTAAAGATAAAAATACTTATTCAGTTCATAGTTATGACTTTGAAGATCTTTTTAACTCTATTGATATCAATGATGTAATTAGGGTAATTTTGGATAATTACAGAAATTATAACCTTAATATTAATTTACAAAAATTTAGAACTCTAATAAATTTTGTCCTAAAAGAAAATTACATTAATTTTAATGGTTCTCTGTACAAACAAACCAAAGGTTTGCCTCAGGGTGGCCCTGCTAGCAA
Source organism: Trichonephila clavata (assembly GCA_019973975.1). NCBI lineage: Eukaryota > Metazoa > Arthropoda > Arachnida > Araneae > Nephilidae > Trichonephila > Trichonephila clavata. Next base: position 47,590 of record BMAO01029890.1, on the reverse strand, counting down.
TAGTTTGGCTAATTTATATTTACACTTTTACGAAAATAATTATATTATTAATAATGATTATTACATTTTTAGATACATAGATGACCTAATTATTTTTGGTAAAAATAATAATTATAATCCCAATATCAATTTTTATCCGGAATATTTAAAGCTTCTTAAAATTAATAATAATCCTGTTACAACTAATTACTTGGATGTATCATTATATATTAAGGACTATAAATTACATAGCAATATTTATGATAAAAGAGATGATTTTAATTTTAACATTCTTAAAGTTCCTTCTGGAATTCAACTTATCATTTCAATATATCGAAATATTATTTTGAATTATATTTATCGTAACAAGGTATTAGTTAGTGATAAATCTAATATATATTTAAATATTAATAACTTTATTAAATATTGTATAGAACACAGTTACCCTTAAATTCATAAAAAGTTATATAACAGTTAAAAAAAAGGTTTTTCCAGTTGTACAGTTTATAGATAGATGGCGCCTCTAGCTAAATAATTTTGTAATAATATATTTTATTAAAAATTAATCATTTATGTCTGGATGGTATTTTATATTTTCTATAAATTTTAAAATAAAATATAGAAATTTTAAAAGTATATATATATATAGTAATATTGCTACTTTATCAATACATAATAATTATATGCGTTACAGTTATGGTCCATAAGAGGCGATATGTATTCACATGGTAAGTCTATTAGTTTGGCTTTGATTTTAAATATTTTAGTAATTATTAAAGGCTATAACATTATAGTATTACATTAATGATTATGGTTTTATCTATAATATAGTTAAACTTCTCTAGAAATTTATTGCTTTCCCTATGGCCCAGAATACTGGCAAATTCAGGTGAATTTGGCTGGGCAGAAAACTGTGTTTAAACCTGCATTCCTAGTTCCTAAGGCTGGGAGTTTGCTCTTAGTATTTCTGTGGCTAAATCTTTCTATTATGACGATAGTTATCTTAGGTATATAACTATTTTTAGTATATTTTTGAAATATATATATATATATATATATATATATATATATATGGAAAAATTTATATAAAAATAGAACATAACAGGAAAAAATAAAAAAAATAAGATCAAATCTAATGAAATACAAATAAGAACCTAGCGAGTCAAAATGCAATTTCGGACTTAGGACCGAATAAGTGGGGTTAAACTAGTTTGAAGGCGCCAACCTTCCCCCTTTGCAACTCGGTAGGAAAGACCAAAATAAAATAAATAGAAATTTAAAGTATACAAAATCCAAAATATAAAAAATCCAAAGTATAAAAAATCTCATAGAAATATGAAAGAACAACCGACTACTATTAAGCAAAAATTCTCCCAAAATGTTTAAGCAGAAAAATATCAAAAGAATTACCCAGTAAAAGGATTCTTCCAAAAAGATTTTAAAACTTCTGCTCACAGATCTTATTCCAGGAGATCCAACACTCTTGAAACCGATGGAAAGCTTATATATGTTGTGATAAAAATCTAAATTGCACTTAAACGCATCCTTTATACCAGCTTGTAAGGAAGACGCCAAGAAAGATTACATTCAAATTTAGTAGGCTATAACTTGGTTGGTTGTCACAAATGTAGAAAATTGGTTGGTTGTCAAAATGTAGAAATTTGGTTTGGTTGCTAAAAATGTAGAAATTTTTCATATTATAGGATTTTTAAGAAGGGTGTTTAAAAAATAAACTGTGTGAAGAGTGTTAAAACAGAATCTTCACAGCAAAACCACTAAAATGCTGACTTTGAAATCCTATTGTTGTATGGTGGTTTTGAAATCAGAAATAGCAAGACAATTAATGTATTTGTGATGAATATATGTTCTTAAGAAGTTAAAAGGATAGTCATGATCTAAGCAGCATTGGAAGAATTTCTTGATATTATTAAATTTATCTATTTTGTTGGTAGTTAAGTTATCATTCCTAAGTAAAAAATTCAAAACAATATTTCTGTAAATTGATAGATGCAAATTGCTGTTCCATACAGGAATTTTAATTACATGGAAACTAAAAGAATCTCTTTTGTCATAAATGTTACAGACTACTCTATTGTCAATAAGATGCAAGTCTAAATCTAGGAATTCAACCATATTAGAGTTAAAATTAGTTTTAAGAAGGTTGAGATTGTCAGGGTAGAACATAATATTTGGATTTTTTTTAAATAAATTTATTTGCAAAACTCCTCATGCTCCACATTGCATAACATGAGGCTTACAGACGTAAGTGGTAACAACATTACAAAACAATAATAATAACAACAACAAAAAAAAAACATAATTAAGAAGAAAAAAACATAATAAAGGGGGGACACAAAAAGGGGGGACATAAAGAGCCAAAACTAAAATAAAGGAAGGGAGGAAATACACAAATATAAAGAAAGGAAAGTATCTGTAAAATTTTAAAAATCTATACTGTAAACAAATTTTCTCAAGACATTAAGGCTTTCAGAACAATTGACTAACAAAGACAAAATGGGTGGCCAGGAAATACCTAAGCATTTTAACTCCTTTTTAAAATTTTCTCTTTTACAACAATATAGATTACAATACAACAAGACATGTTCCGCGGTTTCAGCGTCCAGACCACAAGAACAAATATCATTATCAATTAAGTTAAACCTAAATAAATAGATCTTAAAATTACCATGTCCTGTTAGAATCTGGGATAACTTAAAATCAGTAACAAATTTCTTACATTTTAGCCGTTGATAAATGCTCGGGAAAAACTTTTTAGTCCATAAAGCTTTAGGTGAGGCCAAGAATTTGGAGTTCCAGTCGGAAACAGTTCTTTCCCAAGCTAAATGCTTCCAGTGGGACAATGGCACAGACATCGAAAGGCTCATATCTTGGCAAGTTGCCTCTTTAGCCAACTGGTCCGCTCTATCATTGCCGAGATTTCCACTATGGCCCCGAACATAAGAAAAGTGGATATCACAGTCTTCAAGGTTGTACAGAATAGATTGAACCTCCACAACAAGTTTTTCTGTAGAATTTATATTGTGCAAAGAATAAAGCGAAGAGAGCGAGTCGGTGCAAATTAGAAATTTGAGAGTATCGCCCTGACGGTGAGAGTCCTGAATCACTTTTACGGCAAGATTAATGCAGATTAGTTCGGCTTGAAAAACAGAGCATTCATCTCTTATTCGATGCTGGAAAGTAGCTTTTTCAAATCCTTCCTCGTAAATAACGCAGGCAAGACCAACTCTTCCATTCAATTTACTGCCATCCGTGAAACAAATAGTTTTATAATCTTGAAGAACTTCATTTGAATAAGTTACAAGAGTGATAGCCTTTCTACATGAAGGGTGTGGTAATAATGAAATTGGAATCACCCCATCAAGCGTTCCAAGGCTGTTACTCAAAAAGCTTTTGCGAACATCAAGATTGTTCAAAATAGCCAAGTCAATAGGTGGCATTCCAGAAATCGCAAACACTGCTTCATAGCTAAGAGTTTTGTATCCTTTAATGACACGAAGTAAAAACCTCCGTTGCATTCTCCTAATCAGTCTACTATTAATTTTCTTTCTTAAAGAGTGTCCCCAAGCTCTCGATGCATAAGACATAAGAGGTAGTATCCCCTGCTTATAAATCAACTGAAGAACATTAGTTTTCACCCCAAAAGTATTGTTTGAAATTCTTAACAGTCCAAGAAGAATTTTTTCACTTTTGCTAGAAATATAAGAGATATGCTCCTTCCACTGCATTTTGTTATCAACAATTCACTATTTTTACCAAAAACTATTACATCATCTATATAACGGTATAATAAGAAAGAATCATCAAAAATATGATCAATTTCAAAAATGTAAATATAAGTTAGCTAAACTATTACTGGCAGGACCACCCTGAGGTAATCCTCTGATCTGTTTAAAAAGATTTTGATCAAATGCTATGAAATTTTCTTGTAAAACAAGATCAACCAGGATATCAAATTTTCCTTTTTCATTGAATTATGCAAATCATATTTATCATAAATTAAATGTAGAACTCTAATCATATCATCTATATCAATAGAATTAAAAAGGTCCTCGAAGTCAAAGCCGTACATGGAAAAAACTGTCATATCCCTCGTGACTCTAACAATCTCTAAGCTATTTTTAATTATTGCTGTGTGTTGAAAGCCATCGATAGTATTTTGAAGAAGGGATTGTAAAATCTTCCCAGACTTCGTTATATATGTATTATACCCATTAGTAATACTACGGAATTTTATTGGAATTTTGTGGAATTTTGGTGTTAAAAAATTCGTGGGTATTTAATAGTTTTGAGATGAATATTTAATCTTTTGTTTAAAGCCAAAAGACGATTATCATCTTCTCTATTACTGTAAATCGACTTTTGAAATGCATTATTCTTTAAAATATGATCACTTAATAATTTACTATAAAAATATTTACATATTATTGCATAATTAGCAGATACTTTATCAACATAAGTTATCACGAAATCCTTTTGAATATTATCTATCGATACTTTAAGGTCTTTATACATAATTTCATTTTCAACGCTGAATCCAAATTTCCAATTTCTATTGCTACAAGAGATCTAAATTGATTGAATGCTTCTATCGGCATTCCGTATTTAATAGCCATTTTAAGGTAGAAAGTATCCAAATCTCTTGTGATTTGTTTTACAACGTTGGATTTATTTTTTGTGATCATAAGTCTAAAGCCAGTACCTTTTTCCATAAAATTTCTCAATAAATCATCTTTTACAATGCCAAGGTCTCCAGTGACAACGTGCTGATGATATTCATCGATATAATCACAATACAAATAGCATTTACACTGCTCCGGACATAGGAGCTCCGAAACTTGATTATAATTGAAAATAAATCTGCCAAGTTTCTTGTTATATTTGAAAGCCTTTTTATAATAATGTTTTTAATAGGAAAAAAGGATTGATATTTCTGAAATATACCTAAAAAATTAATTTTGTTAAAGGATTTATTCATAAATAACATGGTACATTATTCTGTAGTGTAATTTTCTACTGCATATAATTTGATATTCATTTTTGTACTAGATAATTATTAAGATCTCTAATCATATGCATACCATGGGAATCCAAAAACTTACATCTGCTTAAAATATCTAACATAATTTTAATTTCTGTTTTATTCATTCCAAACATATAATATTTAATTAAGCCTGCATTAAAGTTATCATCAAATTTATTAGCTAACTCCAACATAGACCTCTTGAGAGTAGTGCTGTTTCTTGTAACTCTCTTTCCACGCTTAGATCTTGAAATTCTTGAGATTCCAACTTTAATGTTGTTACCAAAAGATTTATCGAATTTCGGAATAAATAATGACTCTTCAGATTTTTGTTTAAATGATGGCAAAACATTTCTGCCGTTCCATATTATATTCAGACCATAAGGATAAAATGTTCTAAATGCACCTATACAAAAGTTTTCAAACCACAATCTCTGTTTGGTATTTGGCACTATTTTAAGTATGTGTACAGCTATGTTATTAAATCCATGCTTGTTAAAGTGCCCGATCTCAACCTTACTCTGATTTTTGTTACACTCAAATCTCTTAGAATCAGATCTATGCTGATTTAGTCTAATATTGATAGTATTCGAGGTCTGCCCTATGTAAGAGAATTTACACACATTACATAACATTCTGTAAACACAATTAAAGGTTTTACAAAAATATAACTCGAATTCATATCTAACTGTTCATCACTAATCATGATACAAGCCTTGCATCTTTTGTCAGTGCAAGACCTGAATTTAAGTTTTAGACAATGGATATCTTTGAAAGGTTTAGTTTCAGATATATTACCATAACACCTATCTCTTTGAACTTCATCTCTACCATTCAAAATATTAATTTTATGTTCTGGCATATGAGATAATCTCCTATTATATTTGGAGTTCCAAAAAATTCTAGTTTTATAAACCTTAGCAACATATGGTTTAGAATCATAAGGGTAATTAAAAGAATCATGAATATCAGAAAAACTCACACATTTTTTTGTATTTCCTAAAATTTTTTTAGTTTTTTTATATGCTAACTCAGAATTTTTGTGCCCATATCTATAATTCACAAAAGACATACCTAAATATATACCAAATCAGAAAAATAAGGGCTCTACTGTATGGTAAATGTATGACGATGGCACAGATACCATTATACTGTACCACCGAGCAATGCCATACCAAGGTATGACAAATTGCCAGTCACATAAAATTTGTTAATTTTCATATTCATAGTTATTCAAAAGGTGAAGTATCTTGAAAAGAACATAATAAAATGTTAATAGCAACCCTCTAATCACAATGATAAAAAAGGTAACAATGAGCAACATCTCAGTAGACTCCAATTCAACCACAAACTACACATCAACATATCCACAAATATGTAGGCACAAAATCAAGAGTTAGCAAAATATTTTTATATAAATTTTTAATAAATTTTTATATATATTTTATATTTTATATAAATAAATCATCACACAAATAAAATCATCACACCATACAAATAAAATCATCACATAAAGAAAATGAAAAAGTAAAATTAAACTTAAAATAAGAAAAACATTCATAGACAAGATTCTGAATCCAAAACTGAATTCAAAATTTACTATAAGCAAAATTGCCGAAATATATAAATATCCTAACAAACTCATGATTAAAGAAATTCAAACATAAATAGGCGCAAAGCAGCCACATAAATGCATGAAATATGTATGGAAAAAATTTATATAAAAAATAGAACATAACAGGGAAAAAAAAAATTAAGATCAAATCTAATGAAATACAAATAAGAACCTAGCGAGTCAAAATGCAATTTCGGACTTAGGACCGAATAAGTGGGGTTAAACTAGTTTGAAGGCGCCAACCTTCCCCCTTTGCAACTCGGTAGGAAAGACCAAAATAAAATAAATAGAAATTTAAAGTATACAAAATCCAAAATATAAAAAATCCAAAGTATAAAAAATCTCATAGAAATATGAAAGAACAACCGACTACTATTAAGCAAAAATTCTCCCAAAATGTTTAAGCAGAAAAATATCAAAAGAATTACCCAGTAAAAGGATTCTTCCAAAAAGATTTTAAAACTTCTGCTCACAGATCTTATTCCAGGAGATCCAACACTCTTGAAACCGATGGAAAGCTTATATATGTTGTGATAAAAATCTAAATTGCACTTAAACGCATCCTTTATACCAGCTTGTAGGAAGACGCCAAGAAAGATTACATTCAAATTTAGTAGGCTATAACTTGGTTGGTTGTCACAAATGTAGAAAATTGGTTGGTTGTCAAAATGTAGAAATTTGGTTTGGTTGCTAAAAATGTAGAAATTTTTCATATTATAGGATTTTTAAGAAGGGTGTTTAAAAAATAAACTGTGTGAAGAGTGTTAAAACAGAATCTTCACAGCAAAACCACTAAAATGCTGACTTTGAAATCCTATTGTTGTATGGTGGTTTTGAAATCAGAAATAGCAAGACGATTAATGTATTTGTGATGAATATATGTTCTTAAGAAGTTAAAAGGATAGTCATGATCTAAGCAGCATTGGAAGAATTTCTTGATATTATTAAATTTATCTATTTTGTTGGTAGTTAAGTTATCATTCCTAAGTAAAAAATTCAAAACAATATTTCTGTAAATTGATAGATGCAAATTGCTGTTCCATACAGGAATTTTAATTACATGGAAACTAAAAGAATCTCTTTTGTCATAAATGTTACAGACTACTCTATTGTCAATAAGATGCAAGTCTAAATCTAGGAATTCAACCATATTAGAGTTAAAATTAGTTTTAAGAAGGTTGAGATTGTCAGGGTAGAACATAATATTTGGATTGAATTCACTATTTTTACCAAAAATTATTACATCATCTATATAACGGTATAATAAGAAAGAATCATCAAAAATATGATCAATTTCAAAAAAATGTAAATATAAGTTAGCTAAACTATTACTGGCAGGACCACCCTGAGGTAATCCTCTGATCTGTTTAAAAAGATTTTGATCAAATGCTATGAAATTTTCTTGTAAAACAAGATCAACCAGGATATCAAATTTTTCCTTTTTCATGGAATTATGCAAATCATATTTATCATAAATTAAATGTAGAACTCTAATCATATCATCTATATCAATAGAATTAAAAAGGTCCTCGAAGTCAAAGCCGTACATGGAAAAAACTGTCATATCCTCGTGACTCTAACAATCTCTAAGCTATTTTTAATTATTGCTGTGTGTTGAAAGCCATCGATAGTATTTTGAAGAAGGGATTGTAAAATCTTCCCAGACTTCGTTATATATGTATTATGCCCATTAGTAATACTACGGAATTTTATTGGATTTTTGTGGAATTTTGGTGTTAAAAAAATTCGTGGTATTTAATATATATGTATATATATATGTTTATATATATATATGTATATATATATATGTTTATATATATATATGTATATATGTATATATATATATATATATATATTTATATTTATATTTACATTTTTTGAAAATAGTTTCACAGACAACTTAGAATTTTATTTTTTTCGTTATATAGATGATATAATCATTTTTGGCAAGCAAGACAACTTTATACCTAATATTAATTTTTATCCAGAATATCTTAATTTAATACAGACAAATAGTAACAGTTACGAGGCAAATTTTCTTGATATAGAAATTAAATTAAAAGATTATAAAATAGTTACTAATATTTATGATAAACGAGAAGACTTTAATTTCAATATTATAAAAGTACCGCATTGGGAGAGTAATGTGCATGTATCTATATTCAGAAATATTGTTCTTAATTACACACTACGCAATAAATTTCTAGTTTCTAATAAATCAGAAAAAATAAAAAAATTATAAACAATTTACTAAATACTGTTTAATTCAAAACTACCCTTTAATTTTATTAATAGATATTTAAATAATGAAATTCTAAATAGTAAGGATTAAATTTCCATAGTTTTAAAAGGTTTATATTATAGATTTATTATTCTTCCTAGATAGTTTTAAATTCCCCGTTTCTAGTTTTAGATAAAATTACTTTTTTAGAATATATTATAACTATTAAACCATATTAAGAGTCTCTAAGATAATGGTAGTATGTTCACATTTCTTATTTTATTATTTCTATTCTTTTCATACTTTTGCTAAGTGCTATTTTTCAGCCTTTGCTTTGTTTTGAAATTGTATTTGGGTCCAGAATCTGGCAATAACTTGTTTATTGTACTCAGATTTAGCGCGGGCTCTGCATTTCAGTATGCAATTTTTGGTAAGTTACCTTTTCCTTATAATGGATTTAGATTTCCTATCCATTATTTCCAATTGGTATTTGCTCGGTATTATTAACAAAAAAAGGGGAAGGTTGGCTGGCCAAAAAACATGTTCAACCCCACTTTTATACAGAAAGTTTTTTCAAAGAAAATTTTATGTATACAAGCTGTCCTAAGTCAGCAATGTTGATAATACTGAAGCATCCATTCTTTTATATTTTACTCTGTTATTCAATCTCTCATATCTCCTAATTTCCGTTGTCTTGTTATCTAGCAATTGATATTCTTTTAAGTATTAATCATGTAATTCATCTCTCTTTCTTGTAGAGAAATTTTGATTATATATATATATATATATATATATATATATATATATAATTGATAAATATATACAAAAAAGTTATTACCTAAGATAAATAGTCAATATAGTAAAAAAAAAAAATATTAGCCACAGTAGTAATACAGCAACCTCTTATCCTTAGGAACCAAGATTGTAGGTTTGAACAAAGTTTTGCTGCCGAGCAACCTTCACCTGCATTTACTAATACTCTGGTCCACAGGGAAAGTAAGGAATATCGAGAGAAATTTTATTACATATTAAAACACAATCTATTAATAAAACACAATTTATTAATATAAGACGAACAAATTATAGTCTATTATTAATTACTAGTATATGTTAAAATAAATGCAAAAAAAGGATAGAATACTAACTACGTGTGCACAGCATCAAAACCATGTTTCCCGAGCGATAGAAAGAAGTATAACATTACGCATAGAAATACTAAAATATGATAAAATAACATTAAGTCTATATATATACATTTAAAAACCCTAAAATATGGATATGAAATTTATAGAAAATAAAAAGACAACCACGCACCTATACAATGAATTTTAATTAAAATATAATATTATTAATTTATTAAACATGTGGCGCCATTTTTCGATTAACTGTATAACTAATGAAAAAAAAACTTTTATTATTACATATTTAAATTTCATTGAGAACTATTAGAAATATAATTGTAAAGAAAATTAGCAAGGTATCCATGTTTAATACAATGGTTAATAATATTATTAAAATTTAAAGATATATTTTGTCGCTAACTAATACATTATTACGATAAATATAATTAAAAGTAATATTTCTATATGCAAAAATGAAAAAAATGGAATTCCAGTATGACACTTTTAGAATGTTAAAATTAAAATCATATTTTTCATCATAAATTATAATTCATAATAAACAATGATACATCTAAGTAATTAGTTTTAACTGAATTATTATTAATCTTAACTAGGTTTAAGTAATCAGGATAGAAGGTAATATTGGGGACAAAATTATTGTTTTTTTTCAATACATTTAAATCCTCTTTATATCTAAAAATGTAACAATCATTATCAAAAATATATTCATATTCATTAAAGTGTAAATATAAATTAGCCAAACTATTGCTACCAGGGATACCTGTAGGCAAACTTTTAGCTTGCTTATACAACGAACCATTAAAATTAACATAATTTTCTTTTAAGACGATTATACTTACTGTGATTATCTAAAATTACCTTAATAATATCATTGATATCAATGGAATTGAAAATATCCTCAAAATCATAACTATGAACTGAATAAATATTTTTATTTTTAAAACAAATCTATAATATCTTTACTATTCTTAATTATAGCTTTATTATATTGCTTATTTATGAAGTTTTGTATAATAAGCAGCATTTTACCTGCAGTAGTGTTATATGTTTTAAAAACCATTTGTTACACTTCTAAATTTAACAGGATTTTGATGGAATTTAGGATTTAAAACTTTGTATGGAAACTTAATCTTAGGAATGCAAAGACCTAATTTTCTATATATATATATATCAATAATTGGATTACTAATTTCTCTACAGCATAAATTCCAGGCACTTTTTCTATGTAAACAATAACAAAGTTCTTTTATAATTCATAAATCTTCTTTTTTACATCTTTATAATAAAGTTCAGAGCTAGAATGGTAATTAAATGTCATCATATATTTTAATATATTGTACTTCATCAAATGCCTCTCAAGACAATCCATATTTAACTGTAGATTTTGTAACAAAATTATTTATATCTTTATTAAATTGTTTTAACAGTATTATTGTTATTATAAATAACAAATCGAATTATAGTGCCTTTACACATGATATCTTTTTAAAATTTCGTTCTTGAAAAAATTAAAAATTGCCTGTGACTATATGTTTATCATAACTATCTATAAAATCATGATAGATATTATATATATATATATATAGTAAAATCTATCACATTTCAGTTATGATACTCACAAATCCACTTGACAGCAAAATGATCCTGTATCTCTTTATCCTCTTTTTCTCCTCCAAAAGTACAATTTTTTGAAAATGTTGAAGTAAATAGCGTGTAATTTAACGTGCTATAATTCTACCTTATAAATATTATAAAGTGATATAATTTCCCCATTTCATAAATTCTCATTCATGCTGTAAGCCAAAGGGTGTAATAAAATTTTGATTTGAATAAAAATAAGCAAAAGTGGTCTGAAGCTTTAAAAAAGTGACTATATCCTGAATGAGACATGCTGAAGAGTAGTTATTTTACACAAAATACCATTAATAAAAATAAAAAATAAACCCAAACATAACATGGCAGCAAAATGAATAAAATAACGGATATAAAGAGTACAAACATATAACAGAACCATAAGATATTATTCTTTAGTATGGCATGATATAGTTAAATACCAGTTGTGCACAATGTAATTTTTACGACCTGCTTTCTTTTCAAATTAAGGCACCTGAACTTTGAAGATACGAAAATGTACTTGGATTTTTATTTTGCCCAGAATACCCAAGCCAAATAGACACTCTAGGGATATTTAAGATATCATATAATTACAGCAGCTATTGATTTTTTGAATCATGAAAATCCACCGACCTGGGCCGAGATTGAACGCGCAAACTTGGGCGCACAAGGCCAGTGCCTAACCACCTATGCCACCTAATTGGCAAATGAAAAAGATAATTCATAATAAAAATACAGTTTCATCCAAGCAACTAGAATAAGTTTTGAAATACATGTGTACACTATGCATGGCACTTTTAAGATATCCAACTATCCTAAAATTTTGAATTTTGCCAAAAATTGACATTTTTTTTTTGTATAACAATAAAGGTGCTTTAACTTTCCTATTTTTCAATCACTGTTTTATTACAAAATTTACTGCCACTTATATTAATATAACCATGGTTTTTTTTAAACTAATTTCATATAATAACTAAGATAAAGTGCTCTAGTTTTTGTAAAAATTAAAATATCTCTTATTTTAAAGGTCATTTAAAATGAATAACATAACAACAAATTAGAATTGAAAATTTTAAAATTTGTTTATAAACTTTTGGTACAGAATGGGTCCCGTTTATGTTATTTTTTGTAAACTATCACCATATTTTTACCTTTTTACTAACAATAATTTTTCTCTCTTCTTAATTTTAGCATATTTTTCTTAAAAATTATATTTTTCTTAACTAACACAAAAAAATTCCTCATGTCTGCATTTCTTTAAAAAAAATGCTGTCGCTAGTACTAAGACACCTTAAATATATTATGCGTTCATGTATTTGACATATGCAAAATATTAAATATAATACCTACTCGTATAAAATTATACATTTTTGTAATTAAATAACTGTAATAGAACTTACCTAAAATTCCAATAAATCAGAAAAAATAACGTAGTTTTGCCTTTACTTGCATGAATAATTTGCACTTGAAAGTCAGTATGAATTAAGAGAGCTTAGTAATAATTCATCTTTAAAATTTTGAAATTTTATCCTAAGAAAATTGCTTTTCATCATTTTTGTGAGGGCCATTAAAATTAATTACTCTCGGGTTTTAATCTTTGCATCCCTATTTAGAAAAAAACATTCGGCTACAATAAAATACTCACTGATGCAGGCCATTAAAAGTAATAGTTATAATGAATGTCCTTGAGTTGAAGTTATATAATGATCGATACGACTTTAAAGTATCTTAAGTAATTAATGATGCGCTTTTTAAAAAGTAACCTATACCAGCGGATAATAATCTTAAAAGATATGAATTTATGTGTGAGTGAGAACATATTTTTTTATCTTAGAAATATTAAATTACATGGTGTCATCAGGTACAGTTATTTTAATGTCTCATGATAGAAAAATCGTTATTATGCCCGCAGATTATTTTTTTTAATTAGGAAATTTACAATGTTATGATTTAATAAAATTTTCTACATTTGCTTTATATTTATTGATTTAATATCAGCTATACGATGAGTATTTTTCATAAATTTAATGCATGAAGGATAAAGAGATCTCCCATATTTCTTATACTACTCTATAAAATATAGAAGTCCCTAATTTCTTTCTACTGCACATTTCTACTTTAAAACAGTTGATATAGATTAAAGTCTGTTTTCGTATTGGGTAAACCAACATACAATTTAGAAAAAAAAGCAATTAAATTTTGAATAAAATTAGCAGTTTAGCTGTATTGTGGTTAGTGACACTGATTGCGGAGCCATAGGGCCTGGCTTTGAATCCCGGAGAAGTCATGGATGTTCGTAAATGAAAAGTACCCCTATGCGGCATGGATGTACTCTAAATAGCAGTCGAGCCGCAAGTTTTCTCGGGAAGTTGATGGAACAGGAAGAGAGACGGGAATCCCCTAACCACCCCTAGGTGTGCTCCCTTAAAATAGTGGTGGAATCCAACTAAATTGTACTGGCACTTCTATGGTGCTCAAACTACGGATAACGACAGGTGTACAACTAGCCACTTGCCGCAACGAACCTCGTGGACCTTGATCGGATGTTGCTGTCTTAGGAGGTATAGGTAACAACAACAAATTCCTTTATATTCATCGCTATCATAAGTGCTGCCAGCCTGTATATTCTTCTCTCTCAAGCCATGCATTATGTTCCCCAGACGTATATATATATCTGTCCTTTCGAGATACGATTCTTTGCTTTGAGCTTTTGATTGTAAAATGAATCCCAAAGGCTTTGAAATGCAAAAGAAAAAAAAGGAATCTTCGGAGTATTTACGAAGGATTTAATTATTCTAGAGAAAAATTTGCTTATTTGTGTCTTTTCTTTTTCTCCAACCTACCACATACGCTCGCATGAATGAAAAACAGTGACACAGGGAGTTAATCGCGTAGTCTTTAATCGGCAGTTAAAGAGTTAACAAAACTGATAAACACATAAACATTAAATTGTCATAGACTGAGAAAAATTTCAATTGCATCTAGTTTTTTTTCTAAGGTACCATTATTTAAGTTAGTGTTTCCTTGCTACTTTTTAATAATGCATAAGAACTTTCACTTGATCTACTTCAAATTTTGCTAATTCTTAGTCACTTATGAAACGGACTTTATTGATTATTTTTATCAGCCCTTCACTGGCCATTGTCTCACAACTTTTTATATCTAAAATATCACTCGAAGTTTCGACCAATTTAGTGCAATTTGTTTGGTTGTGCATAGCTCAGTGAATCATCCACTTCATTTGTTTCATTAATTTTTATCGAACTCCCCACTTATAAATTTAGAATTTTAATAAAGTAAATATTAATATCTAAAGTTATTATTAATAAACACATATAAAATAATTATTAATATTTAAATTAAAATTTTTAATCATTATTTAAATACTAGGTAAAGGAGTAAATGCAACACTATCATTATCTTGTAATCTATTGCGGATTAAATCTAGGCAAGCCTACGAGCTCTGTTTGGCTATCTCAAACGATACAAAGGATGAGTTTGCTAAGCATAATAATATTCAGTATTGTAAGACATTGTTGTAGATTTCACATCTTATCATCAGAGAAAATATAATTTAAAAGATAATCAACATGTTATATTGTTAACGTTAGGATAAAAAATATTTGAATTACTTTGGAAATTGTATTTCCAACTGTAATTCAGGCAAAACAAAAGGAAATTTGCATTTTTTGCAAGTTACTTACAATTATTCTTAAAAAATTATGCTTCTAAAGAAATTGAAGGGAAATCAAACACATTTTAAGTAAAATCTGAAAAATGTCTCCTTATTTTATTCTTTTTCGAATTAGTTAGACATATATGTACTAAACGAGGAGACACAATTTGATTCTTCAATATTATGTAAATATTTTCAATCTTAATTTGGTCCAAAGATTTTTTGAGGAAACATATCCCAATATATGAAATTCATTTATTGCCTCTTGTTCAGATTATTATTACCATTACGCACGCATAATAGATAATTCAGTGAAGTCGAAAAAATATCAGCAGGAAATATTGTTGGGAAAGCTTATGTGAACAAGAAAAAATAACATCCTCTAACATAAACATTAACAACCTGAATAACATGACTACTTTTTTTTTCATGTAATGAAATAGAAGACTTGCCTAGAGGAGATGACATTGATAAATAAATACGTGACATTTGCAGGAAATGTTATCATTATTTATATAAGGCAAAACTTTTCTTTACTATCTTGTTCAATACTTGAGAAAAACTTATGATCGGAATATGGTGAAGATATATAGCACGAAAGGTTAAAGATACTTTTATATATGGGCATATATCGTGTAACGGCATCTGATTTTTTTATAACGGATTATTCATTTATATTTAGTAAGGTAAACTTTATTCATAAAAAACAGATAGTTAATAATAGTTTTAAAAGTTGTTCAAAACTATCAACCAATTGTATATGGGGCAAAAGTGATGGTTAGAATATGGTGAAGAAATATAGCATAACATGTTAAATACTTATATATATACTTTTATATCGTGTAACAGCATCTTATTTTTATAATGGATTATTTTTTTATATTTAGTAAGGTAAACTTTATTCATAAAGAAGACAGATAGGGAATAATAGTTTTATAAGTGGTTCAAAACTGCCAACTGATTGTATATATGTGCAAAAACCGGTGATCATAATATGGTAAAGATATATAGCATGTAAGGTGAAATACTTTTATACATGGGTTTATATCATGTAACGGCATTTCATTTTTTTTACAATGGAATTATTTATTTTATACTTTGTTAGGTAAATTTCATTCTTAAAAAAACACATAGTGAATAATAGTTTTATAAGTTGTTCGAAACTACCAACTGATTGTATATATGCCAAGAATGAAATAATTATCCTTGCTAAACAATTATTGAAGCAATATTCATTTTCTTACTTAATAATTGAAAAAAATTAAATGTTCAGGATTAAATGTAGAAGCTATTGATTTATAAAAATGTATCTTAGCAATTTATATTTTTACTTTTATTTTGCACACTATATACATAATGAAAAGCTTGATAAAATAAAACTAGAGCTAGATTTATTTCAATAACTGTTTTGATGTTCAAATATAATTTTAAAATGTCAAATTAGTCTTAATAATGGATTCGAATATATTTTTTATATTTTATTTACTTGAATCAATCGCATGTAATATATCTTGAACTGAATAACATGGAAACTACTTAGATACTATACTTAAGTATATAATTTGTTCTCATTTATAAATTAAGAAAATATATTTCGCTATTCCTTAAAAAATATATTACTAAACTATTTGATATTTTTATAACATACTTATTTTTCAAGTGCAACCCCAATTTCTTTATTAAAGTATAAGTATGCCGAATGCATTAATGTGGAATCTAAAAGAAACAAAGGAATAATGAAAAAAAGAGTCTATAGTTATTTATGGGTTATAGTTGTTCATGGGCTTCAGAATACAACATGTTTAAGAAATTAATGCTTGAAATAATTGTGGTTATTAACTCTTCGCAGAAAAACTGACATCCGTACGGTCCTTTTTATAACACAGTTTCAAAGTAAACAGCATTAGGAACAAGTTTAAATACCTAGTATTTAATTTATCTATCAAACTTAATCAGGAAAAAAATTGTGTAAAAAACATCTATGAGAACACAGTAAATAGTTAAGTTACATCAAAACTAAATCCTTCTAAAATATATAATACTTATTTTCTTATATACTTGTTAAAATCAAAAACTACAGATTACTCTCAAAGAACATTTCTGCAGAGGGAAAGTAGTGGAGAAATTCTTACATCCGTTGCTTAAGTATAATGAATAGTTAATTCATAATAATGAATAGTTAATTAAGTATAATTATCCTCACGTATGGATTAATATAAAGAAGCAATGTTTCCGTATTTTTTGCAATGAACTAAAATTGCAGAAAATATTCTTAGCTTTAGCCCGTATATATAGTTTTACTTCAAATAAATTTAATTTATTCAACTGATTTATACAAGTAAATTTTCCAACATGAGTGATATGTAATGAATGAGTGTATGATTATATTAAAAGTAAAGCAGTTATAGATAGTTAAAATAATAGAGAATTTTGGAATTCTCTGTGAATTCCAAGAAATAAAGTCTACTCGGGAATGTTGACTCGAAAAAAAGTACAATGGATCTACAAGTACTGTAATAAATCATCATTTCAGAGCTGTGAAGAGCATCAATAACAATTCTTCAAAATCATGCGGCTGTAAAGTCATAATAATGAATAGTTAATGCAGAAACATTTTCTGGATGAAAAAAGAATGTTAGCGAAAAAAATGACAGCCATTTGCTGAAAATGTTCTTGAAAACGTAAATATAGTGAAAATGACTGCAACTCCGAAACACGTCTCATTTTGTAATAAAAAAAATATGACAAGTCTCTTAAAATAGTAATATTCTTTTTTTTAAATTAATGTTTGTTTTATTTTTTTATGAATTTTAAATATGTATGGGAAGTTATATTTTAATTAGACAAATTGTTTTTTTTAATAAATAGAAATTCGAACTTGGTGAAAAGTCACAATTAGCAGGAATTAAATTTTAGCAATGATTTTATCTAATATTTTACAGGGAATTGCAAAATCTACTTTTATATGTTTATAAAAATGACAATTTATATATATATATATATATATCTTCCTTCTATTATTTACTTCTTTTTTTTTCTACACTAAGCAGTTAAAACGTTAATAAGTAAGATACAGATAGAAACAGAATAATTCTTAAATAAAACATGAAAATAATCAATACAGAAGTAAGCAAAATGCAAGAATTTAAATTTAATTATTAAAAAAAACATTGCAATTATTATTAATACTGTACAATTAATCTTTGAATGATTAATAAAGGAATTTATCTAACTTTAGTATAATAATTGGGGTGAAAAAATAAGTTTGTGCCTCAAGATTCATAATTCTACAAAAAAAAAAAAAAAAACATTAATTAGGGAAATGGAAAAAACCTAAAAACACACATTATTCAAAATAATGTATGAGATTAATATTAAAGGAATTCCACAAAGATGTTATATATACATAATTTTCAGAAAAAAAAGTAGATCAATTGATTGACAAAATGTTTTAATTCTGTATAACTTTATATTTAGGCTTTATACTTTGCATGGATATTTAATTCCAAAGCAATTGTTCTAACTTACTGTTTGGAGATCATTCAGGACAAAAATACCTCTCTAAATGGGCAAAACTCAATCGGATACATCTGGTATTACGAGAGTATGCAGTCATGATGAAGCACCTTTGAGTATATATATATGAACGAGTACAGAATGAAAGGACATATCTAAGCATGACTTTGCCTGACCTTAGAAGGATCGTAACTGGATAAACTGGTCATTTTTCTTTTTTTGCCCTGATGGTTATAATAAGTAAATGTATTGTTGTAAATGCATAATAACTAGAGTTATTGGCAATAAGAAGTTACTGTTTTACAAAAAAAAAATAGAAATTGTTTTAATGAAACTAATTATATATATATGTACATAAATTCTTAAAGGTTTTTATTTCTTTTTTATTACCTTCAGTATCTATTATAACTAAAACTGTTTACATTATTTTGAGATGCTTTATTATCATTACATTTGGATTTACAAATAGTGATTACATTAGTTTTATTTACATATTATGTGCGTGTACTTTGTTATAATGGGGCATATGCGGCATTTTTCACTATCAAAGTTCCAAGTCTCTACGTGCGGATTTCTCATTTCAGACGCCAAGTGAATGCAGTGAACATAAACCATTTAATGAACGGTCTAGTTGATGAGATTTGATTGTTAAATGTGGTTGGAAAAATACTACGCAATTCTTAAGCAAAGTAAATTTATTCTGTTGGAGATTTGTGAAAATTGTATGCAATAGCTGTGTTCCATAGTCTTAGCTGTGTTCCATTTCTTCTTCGCCTAATTAATATCCGCAAGAAATTTGGAGTAAATTTACGAATATTTACTCCATGTTTTTCGCATTTTACGATTTATGCTTAACTTTTGGACACCAGTGTATTTATAAATGCATACAATAAGTAAATTAAAAAAATCTACGAAAATTAAATTTATTACTGAAAAAAATGAAAAAAAAACTTTTCATAAAAGAGCAAGGATTTTTTTGTTTTTTAACAAAAAATGATCGTTTGAAACTTGAATTAATGAAATTTATTGATCCTTAATTAATATTCCAGTCTTAAAACAACATATAAATAAAATTCCTTAGAGACGTATTAAAATTATAAATGTTTATTTAGTATTGTAAGTAAGAAAATAACATTGAGGAGGATTATATAATCTTCTTGTTCTGTTAACTGGATTTTTCAAATGAAAAATATTTGGTTGAAACCTGAATCTCGATATTTGATTGTTATTCTGATGTTTAAACTTCTCCTTAGCTCCAGAAATTAATTGATTAATAAAAATACCAATATATTTTACTTGTAGTTCACTTGTACAATTTGCTCCCGCATTTATATGTGAGATGGGACTTATATTTCTTTTATTTCAGTGCCATTCTTCAGTCTCAAAGATATCTCACACGTTTTATCGATTTGAATTCTACTCCCAAGCTTCGATGTTATTGATCTTCCCATGATCATTTATCAATGACAGACAATTTTTTTTACTTCAATGGAGTTAAAAGGATCATTTTATTTTAATTACCTGGATGTCTCATTACATGATGTAAGCACGTTGATAAATGTCTGTTGTTATTTATTCCGTTGTTTACGTAAGATTTCGATAAAAGAAAATATGTGAATAATAAATTTTTTGTTCATTTTCTAATCTATCGTATAATTTTCATTTGCAAGCTTACATAATGCAAATTAGTTCTTACTCCAAGAATAATCATTGATATTTTTTGAGCTATGATTTTAAAAATATTTCATACAAAATCTTGAGTGTTTTGACAGATTTCCTCTTTCAAAGAAATCATAAAAATTTAAAGTGTAGATATGGCTGTTGGATACACGTTTCGGTCACATTTTATTTGCTTTGAAGACAATTTAAACAGTGCACGTTACATTTATGTTGTGTCATGACCTTTGGTTCTACCCTTTATTTTAGCCCAGATAAGCCTACGTTTCACAAGTAGAATACCCGACCGCATATTGCTGGTGTTGTAAGGACCTTCCTTGATACGAAAAATGTTTAGCTGCACGTTCACTAGATCTCTCGCCAACAGAAAACGTCTGGTCCAAGGTTGTCGAGTGACTGTCTCGTCACCATATGCCAGGCACTACGGTTGATGAACTTTTTCATCATGTTAAGGCTGCACTTTTATCTGTACCTGTACAAGCTCTGTTTGACTCAAGGTCTAGGCGTATAAGGGCTCTTATTACTGCCAGATGGGGTTGTTCTGGGTACTTATTTCCCACGATCTTTGCAACCAAATTTCCTGAAAGTTTATTCATTTGTTATCTATAGTATAATACACTTGTCCAATAAACTTCATTGCGTTATCTGCATTTCTTCCAGGCGTAGCAATTTTAGTTTTCAATAGTACATGTGTTATTTTGAATTTCTACGCTTATGTCATAATCGTCCTGTTAAATGTAAATTTATTGTACTTACTCTGGATGATTTCTGAATACATTTTGAATTACTCAGAAAGAACCCGCTTGTTATTTTCACGTACTTTTCGTACATATGAAAAATGTCATAACGTAAAATGTACAATATCATACAAGATAAAATAAAAGGTCAGACAAAAGGTCGTAATAAAAACTAATAGGTATTTGTGTGATGGAAATAAAAACCCAACACCAAGAAGGAGTTATAATAGATTTACGAAATTTAGTAGACGTGTTTTGGTATCTGAAAAATAACTTCGATTCAAATTTCGTGTTCTATGCATGAATGTCACACTAGTACTTCATTAAGTATGCGAATCAGGTGTAACTTAAATAAGCCCTGTAAAGTCCGTGAGCATTGGTTTTCGTTGAGATTTGAGGTAGTGAGTGTCAAAAAATGCCTCTAAGAAGAAGAAGCGATTATCAACAGGTACTTGGGTTTCAACGAGGTCGTATAGTACGGCTAAGAAGAGATATATATTCTTTCAGCGATATTTCTGATAGATTTGGCAGGAATGTATCCACTGCCCATTACTACTGGCAGCAATGGTCTTGGGAAGACACTATATCAAGAAAACCCGGCTCCAACCGATCACTCCAGTTGAGCAATGACTAAGAAGTTCGCCGCATTTACCACAGAGATGTGGAACATAACAATGAATCTACTACACAAATTTAAGGTTTTGTTGAACCAGATTGAGATAGTGAAATGTAACGAATGAAATATTTGTGAAATAGCTCCAAACAATACACCCTGCAGCTGTTACACCTTTATCTGTATATCGCTGACATTTTCACCTTCTTTCATGTCACTGGATTGGCAATGTGTTGTGTTCTCCGATGAGAACTACTTCCGTCTTGGAGTCAGTGATTGCCGTTACTGATTAGAAGGAGGTCATTCCATAGTCTGTAAACTAACTTTTAGCGGCCTTGATACATTGGGCTTGTACCTAAAGATACGGTTTTGAGAGAAATTTTTAATCATAGCAGTAATACTGTTGTGGCTATTCTATGCACCCTGACTACAGACTTGTACGTCAGTCTGGTGATTTAAGCCTTTGCACCTCTATTTTTTAAAGAGGTTTTTCGAACAGAATAATATGCAGACTCATACTCCTGTTGTAACCTAACATGTTCTGTAGAGTGTCGACTTGTTACTTTGACATGCTAGATCAGCAGACCTTTCTTCAATAGAGTTCCAATGAGGCATCGTTGAATAGAAACTCAAGGGCTTGTTAAACACGCTTGTAACAATAATTGTAACAGGCATATAATTTCAACTCACAAACTGATAGCCAGTACCTGTCAAAATATTGGTGGTTATACCAGTTATTAATGTACCATCACTTCAAAATTAAAATGGCACTTCTAGCACTTACTTTAACCTATGATTTTGAAAGTTAAATTCAATTTAATTTCTTAGCTAGACAAATGTATTGCCAAAGTTTCGTTAGATGGCAACTTATTTTTTTCTGGGTGTTTTAAGTTTTATCATCAGCTTATATATAATGAGAAAAACAGATGTTATAGGTATTTCTTTAACGGCAAATAAATGCTTCATATATGCTGTGAATTCGGGGGGGGGAATCTAAAAAAAGAGAGTATGCTATTTCCAGATGTAAAATTTAAATAATACGTTTCTCTTTTTTACATTGTTCAGTGTATCTCAGTGCATTCAAAATGCTAAAACATGATCAAATATATTTCAAAGGACTCGATTTTTCTTTCTATATTTTGTGTATCAATTTAGGAAGGAAATTGGGATTACGGTTTTCTTATATCCAAAATAAGTCATTGAGAAAATATTAGTTTTCCTAATTGTACATAAATATTTTTTATTTGTTTTATCTATATTTATAATGTATTTTTTAAAAAATCTGAATGAGTATGAAAAATCCTGATAAAGACAAAAAATGTGAACTTTTATATACCAAAAATTTCTGTAATGAGTAAATGAGTAAATACTTTTCAACTTCTTAACACTTTTGAAAAAAACTTTATTTTTTTCATGATTAAGTTAATTTTAATACAAAATTGATGTGGAGTTAATTTGCATGAAAGAGCTACTATAAGAAAAATCACTTGCTTTTACTGCACATTAAATAAAACCTATGTGTTAAACCTATAGTAGCTCATAAATAGTCTAATAAGTACAGAAGTACTTATTAGACTTTCTAGAAAAACGTGGTAAGTGGCTTCATAAAATATATACCTTCAAGCAAAGCATTATAAACACCACTCAAAAATACTTAATCCACTTTTGGCCACCAAAACAGCTGCATCTCACCTTGCTAAGGATACCACAAGTGTTTTGTAGTTGACTGGAGAAAGGTTGGGCCAAATCCAAACAGTGGTCCCGCTAAGTCGAGATATCCAAGTAAGAAGATGCTTGATGTCTGAGCTGTGCATTTCTATGAACACCTAAATTTAGTTTATCGGATTAAACTCTGATGAATTAGGTGGCTCAAAAAATATTAAAAGGAATAACTCAATGCGATCCTCCATAACTCGAATATTATTCTAGGTTTGGGATATATAACGTGCTGTCTTGTATGAGCAATCTTTTTGCAGTTGGAAAGGCAGACGCCATGTAATGACATAATTGATTCGCAGTTGTGTTTAGATAGTCAAAAACATTCGTTTTATTATGTGCCAAAACAAACGATCCCTGCGCCACCCATGTGAAGATCCTTAAATGCGTAATACTGCCAAATGCAGCCTGTGTATTATGGGGAAAATAACTGTTTTCCTGGAAGAAGGCACATACTGATAGGATCAACAATGTGATGAACAAGAAATCGTTATTTGTTTGACCAGTCAACTCTCTTTCAGTTTTACATACTGTAGTTTTGATGTTTCTGGACCCATTATAGGCGTAGTTGACCAGGACGCTTGGTTAACAGAGAAGTACGTGTGGGACATACGCTGCTCTGATCCATATCCAATAGCTTTTATTGGACTGGGGGATCTTAAGCCCTGCATTCGGATCTGCATGAACTTGGGCTATCAGTGAAACCATTGTTTGTCTCCGATTTTGCTTTTCCACACGAGACAATATCTCCGACGTCCATTTTCTATGATGAGGCGTGGACGTCAAATATCTTGGTGTCTACTTCTAGTGTTGCTGTCATTTATCCACTTCGCAGGAACACTAACCATAGCAAATCGTAAATAACCTACAATGTCGTGTACTTTCGCAGGTACTCATTTCAGGTTATTCTTCCATTGCAATCTACCCTATTAAATGATCAATCTACACAAAACTCGTCCTTCTTAAACCATCGTCAGAACTCACAAAAATCAGTTGAAGAAGCAGTTAAACACAATTTTCACTGAATAACGTACCCTGCACGTCATCCATGTGAGTTCAGTTACTAAGGTTTAGAAGTTAGTATTGTTTGACTTGGAAAAAACTCATTTGCAATTTCAAACAATAATTGCATTACTTATTTTACAAAATGGGTTTATCAAATCATTTTCAGTAAATTAATTTTTTCCGATTTTTTAATTTTCATTTTTGAAGTACAATGATTGTGTAATACTAACTTCTCCATTTATTTCATTACAGAAGGAAGAAAAAGCTTTTAAAATCTTCTTTAAAACATTGTTTAAATATATTTAGTAAAATTCTAAATAATTACTGGGTTTTTTTTAAAGCAGATTTCCCTTACCTATATAACATCCAACAAGTAGTTAAAGAATATTGGAAAAATGTCCATTATGATGATATTTCTCTTGTCAACATGAATTATTTCACAATTTCACATTGTCTATATTTGTATCTTTTCCAATTATTTCTTGAAATAAATTTAAGCCTAAAATTGGATATATAATACCAACAAAACAGTGTCTGATTATAGAATACTGCTTACCGTAAAAATTTGCGGTATCACCTTTAATCGAAGTCCTTACTTGTATCAAAATTAAGCAAAAACAATTGATTTAATTAGTTAATAAGCTCAAAAGACTTAGGAAATGCTCCCCATGGCTTCGAAACCAAATTTTAAATCTTCACTAAGAATACTTTTCCTTGAAATTAAAGATTAATTTTGTCTGTGGAATCACGTACGAAGAATTTTAAGACTCCCTAAGGGCTTGATCTCCATTCTGAATTCCGTACGAGGAAACTAGATATCAAAGATCACTCTCAAAAATGCCGACGGGAACATATAGAAGCACTTTATCTGAAATAAACACCCTTTGCAGGAAATCCTTAGCTTTGTTGAATCATTTTCATCACGTTCTTCCTCTTAAGGGTGCACTCTGCAGGACAACTTTAGCTTCGATTGAAAAGGTTAAACTCAGAACAGTCAGTATTGGGAATCATTTTGAATTTATCCATGACACTGACACATTTTGTATTGAAAATCAAAGGCGTTTTCGAAATGAGACTAAACGGCAGCTGAATTAACTTTTAATGCCTTTTAATGAATTTCTATTTTCCGATTCATGTGAAGCAAATAAGGCACAACGAAAATAAAGAAATTTTAAAAAATCCAAGATCCAATCAATATCATGATTTTTATCCACCATTAAGTTGCATTTGTTGAAAATTAATAATCTTGTTTTGTTCTGTTCCTTGTTTGAAATAATTATATGATATAAAAACTTTTAATTTCATTTTCAGTTTAATCAGTTTGTTCCTACATAACCTTATTAGAAATCAAGTTTCCTCTTATTCCTCCTCTATCTCTTCAGATATTTTTTTCAAATTTGTATCGAAGTTTTTAAAACATATATATTACTTACTATTTTAATCTATCTGAAGTATAACTGTATTTAATAATGTAAATTATTCCATGGCAACAAAACTTAATACATCCTTGCTTGCAAACAAAGATTTAAAAGTATCATATTCATACGAATTTTGTAGTTTATCCAACCGATATATTCCTCAAAGTTCAACATGATATCCTAGTTATTAAGGTTATTTGTCTTTGAGAATCGTAATATATTTAGAAAAAAATATTTTATTACTAATTAAAGCTGCCATTAGTAATTTTAGAATAACTTTCATATTCAACATAACGTTATTCAAGACTTCGAACTTTCTAACTATGGCGCACAAAATGATATTTGTACGATTTCTGTTAATAATTATTGTATTATGCTAATTAGAACATTTGAAATATGAATTATTATCTCTGAAAGACAAAATGCTGTATCCCTTTTACATATGATATAAAAATATATATACTACATATGTTCTAATATATAAAGTTACACTTATCTATAATTGGCATATATGTATGAGGTACAGCGTGTTGCGAATTTAAAAAGCAATCTCAATTTTAAACAAATTAGATCCCTGGCTCGATAGTATTATCACATGGAATTACATTTAAACCGAAAATCAGCTTTGTTCATTTATAGTTTATCTTCCTTTAATCATTCATAATTATTATATAGTATTGGTACTTTACATAATTATCTAGATACATATGAATCTACAATATCCTCTTTAGCGAGTATCTTCAATTCTTCCTAAATATAGGTACTACATTTTTATAGGTTTTCATTTAAAATAATGTAAGAACGTGAGTTATAAATAGTATAGCTTAATACACTTGTTTCAATGTTATTTCTTAATGCATTTTTAAAAACAGAATAGAAAATAATTTTAGCTAATAAATAAATAATAATAAAAAAGAAGACTTTTTACTATTTTATATTTAAGAAATGAGATGCTTTCTGTCTATTTATTGAGCTTTTTTTTAAACAATTCTATATAGCTCAATCATTAAAACTTAAATTAATATGCATGTATTCCACACTGCTTGGTTAACAAAATATTGTTATTAATATTGTGTGTATAATTGAAAAATAATTTTTTTAAGAAATTATGATTATAAAACTTTTTTTAATCACTTAATAGGTATGATTTTTAAAATATATTTATGAAGAGGTGTTTACAATGTGTTGTTGCAGGTTAGTTGTTTAAAAATATTTTTAAAATAAATCGAGCACATAATTAGGTAGTGTGACTACTCAATTAAAAAATTGACAGAGTTTTTTTTCACTAGCGTCATCTTACATAGCCATGCTATTAATCACAGTCATAGGTCGGGAAAAAAACTTCGTTGGTTTAGTTACATTTAACGTACTTTTTTAATACATGGTTTGAGAAAATGATGGTGCCTAACTTCTACGATCCGGATAAAGGAAACTGGCTATACTACCCAAGGAAAGTTATTTTAAAAGATGATTCATTTAGTTCAGATGTTAAAATAGTACATCACTTGCTACTTTTCTATCCATAACAGTCATTACCAATTTTTTTAAAAAAATTTCAAAACATTTCCATTTAAAAAGAACTTCTTTTATACGATCTATCACAACATTAAGTACTGAAACCAAACCAATTTCCTCAAGTCACATTTTTTAAAGATATCCGAGAGAGAGAGAGAGAGACTACTTTCGGAATCGTGATTTTGCAAAAGCTTACAAACGAATATTTCTTATTATATTTATTATCACTCATATAGATTACAATGCACGTATAAAATTGTCTTAAGATTATTACTAGAACATAAATTATTCCAATGAATCACTTTGGCAATAAATGAACTTAGAATAACTTATTTTTAAAACATTCTACTTTAATGGAAAATGTTTCAATAATAATAATATTTTGTTTCTATATATCTAAGACTTCAATACACACACACAAACACACACACAGAGCTTGAACTGGATTTTTTTTATATTTGTTATTTAGAAGTGTATTTATATTCATATTTTTAATACATAAGGAAAGAGAAATTTTAAGAAAAAAACATAGTTTATTATTTCAATTGATCGTAACTCTAAAAATATTTGAATTTTTTAAAAGTTCTAGTTCAGGCTCTCTAGAGAAGTTTTACCTATATATAAGTATAAATTATCATTATAGTAGCATTTTCCATAAAAGAAGAATGTTTTTAAAATATGTTATTCTTTCTTCATTTTTTGCCAAAATATTGTATTTAAATAATGTGTTATTGCAATAATATTCTTAAGACAATTTTATACATATATTCTAAAATAAGTTATTCTAAATACGAAACAAATATTCATCTATAGGCTTTTGCAAAATCACTGTTCCGAACGTAGTCGTATACCTTAAAAAGGACTATTTGAGACAATGATAAAAATATACATATGTGTATATTGGGACATGCTCCTGCTTCCCCATTTTAATTTGTAAAAAAATAAATGAAAATATTACTTTCATTTCTCTTGATAGTAACCATTGTATTTGCTTGTTACATATTCATGAAGCAATGCGCATGTATGTTTTTCTTAATTTTATGGGAATCATTCCTCTAACTGCACCCGATTCTAAGAAGTTTTCAAAAATGAGAAATAAAAATAAAAAAGAAATAAACATATCTTGAAAAAATTATCTAAACTGATAGAATAGCTCTGCTCCAAATTGTGCAGCAATGCGAATGTATGTGAAAAATGCCTTACTTTCAATGAGTCAAATAATCTCAGAAGTTTGGACAGTAAGTGCCTTTTATGTAGTCACTGATCAACTCAACTATTGTTTATCTCCTTATTTATCACCGCAATTGAAGGAATTGACGAACTTTTATCTTAAGGTAAAATTGAAAAAAGGAAATATTTCATGCATCATAAATAATAAGGATTTTTCATATATTATACTAAAAGCATTGTATTTAAAAATAACATAAACCATTTAATTTAATAACTATAATAACGTACTTTAATCCCAAATACACACCACCTTTCTCGTTGGGCAACTGTTGGGGATATGGCGGACCTAAATATTCAGGATATTGTGGTTCGACTTTCTTCTAGACACTCTGCATACTTTCAATGGGGACCCTCTCATATAGGATTGAATGGTAACAAGATAGCTGATACTTTGGTCAAGTCTGTCACTTCTGATCTTTTGTGGGGTGACATTTATCTAACATTTACCGAAACACCCTCTATTAAAAGGCTAGAATTAAAAGCAATTTGCAGAATACCACCTGCTCACTCTTCGAATTTTGGGGGAAAACTTCGTTGGTGTCACCAACTTAATATTCCTAGGGAGCAGCATAGGGCTTCATCGCGCTTTTTTTGTGTGGCCATAACAAATCTCTTACTTTTCAACAAGGCCCGGAAAGTCTTCCCAGAGTGTCATTGGTGCGAGGTTGGTCAGGGCTTCCCCAGTCATATTCTCAACTGCTTGAATTTTACTATTGTCGAGGTATTAGGAAATCCTATTTTATGTTTAGATTTTTTGGCGATTTTTGGTTTTATGAAAATGGTGTAGCTTAGCTACATTATCTTCATAAGTTGTTTCTTATCCTGCTGTGGGATAAGAAACAACAGCAATCCCCCAAAAAAAGATGGAAAAAGAAAAGGATTTCACTAAGAACACCTAAGCAAATAAGAAGCATATCTCTGCGATCTAGCTATTTTTGATTTAGATAAATGAAAAATAAAAAAGAAGTAGAAAACAGTTTAAATAAATTAATTGTAATTTATACATCTTAACCCTAAACAGCTAATTAAAAGCTACGCGATTTGTTCCCCAGTGCCACTGTTCTTCATTTTATATTCCGTATATGGGTTATTAGGACAAAAAGAAAAAGTACAAATAAGTACATTTTTATCTGAACTAAGTAGATACTTCACAAAAACACTGTCGAAGTCATTTTATTGTATTCCAACACCTTCGGATCAGTTTTACTGACAACAATAAAAAAAAAAGAATCGTATTTTGGAAGGACGGATTTATAGATTTGCAATATTTACATGATGAGATTTATAATGAGAACAAATAAGAAGTGAATATTGTTTTTTTCCAGTATTAAAGACTTTTACGTACATGGATGAACCTATAATTACTCTAACCGACAGAGTATTATGTTTATTTTCCCCCATCGAACGAATTTCCCACCTTCATTTCTAAGCCACTGCACCTAATTTTCAGTACCATTGAGATTGGAAAAAAGTATATATATATATATATATATATGGGAAAAATCTATATAAAAATAGAACATAACAGGGGAAAAAAATTAAGATCAAATCTAATGAAATACAAATAAGAACCTAGCGAGTCAAAATGCAATTTCGGACTTAGGACCGAAAAGTGGGGTTAAACTAGTTTGAAGGCGCCAACCTTCCCCCTTTGCAACTCGGTAGGAAAGACCAAAATAAAATAAATAGAAATTTAAAGTATACAAAATCCAAAATATAAAAAATCCAAAGTATAAAAAATCTCATAGAAATATGAAAGAACAACCGACAACTATTAAGCATAAATTCTCCCAAAATGTTTAAGCAGAAAATATCAAAAGAATTACCCAGTAAAAGGATTCTTCCAAAAGATTTTAAAACTTCTGCTCACAGAGCTTATTCCAGGAGCTCCAACACTCTGAAACCGCATATATATATATATATATATATATATATATGCGTGTGTGTGTGTGTAGTGTCTAATATACTATCGAGAAGAGAAATATTCTATAATATATATTCTAACATTTTTCTCGTTTAAGGCCGGTTGGTATCCTGTATACTGACAATGTTAAATATAGCATTTTTATGTACCTTTTTCTCATAAACTGGAATATGTATATGCTTCAAATTTTGGCTGTATATTAAATGAACTTTTATATTTGCACTAAACTAGGGTTTTTAAAATATATTGTATAGTTTAAAAAAACGCATTTATACTGAGCCTCACTAGGAATTTTTGGGAAATTGTTATTTTTTAAACGATATCTCATCTCTAGCAAAATATTTCGGTAATATTTCATAAAGATCACTGAAGTGTATATAATTTCATATCATTAAAGTGCAGTAAAAATTGTGTGTGTTTTCATACAGTAAATTCTGAGAAAAAGTTACACGCGGTTTTAAGAACACCATTTTGAAAAATCGTAATTTTAGTATGAAATGTGACTTTATCATAAAAATTATGAATTTGTCCTATTTTCTTAAACATTGACTTTTTCGATTTTCTTTAAGAGACTATTTGCTTTCTTTTTTTTTTCTTTACTTAGATTGTCCAAAAAATTTACATATAGCGTTTTTTTTTTATTTTTCACGTATCGGTACATTTTCATAATTTACATCATTTTCCTCAAATTTGGTATCTGAAAAACAATTTTTAACTTGAATGCATTACCCTTTTCAAAGTTGACCATACAACATCATAAATACCATGTAAAAATATATTATGTGAAAATATTGATTTGGGAAAAGCGATTATACGACGTTTCGTAAGATTTCATTATAGATTTGTATGTTCACATGCTAACAATTTCCTAAAATATCAGAATTCAAATTTTCTCTTTTTGTTAGACAACTGATTTCTAAAACAGCCACAATAAGACTGTTTTTTGTTTTTGTTTTTAAATATGAAATTTATTTATTCTTATGTATGTAACAAGCTTCTTGCAACGACAATGGAAATTACATTTGATTTGCATTTAATGTGCTATTAAACATGAAGACTGAAGATATTGTTTGTATATTAAATAAACAATTATCTTTATACTTAAGTGAAATTTTAAAAATAAATTGTACAGTATTTTTTTAAAGAAAAAAGATAAGTTTTGTAGAGCATAATTATATATATAGGAATTTAATAAACATTGTGTAAATTTTTGTTACAGCATCTGTTTTCTAGATAAATGCTTTAGAAATATTTTTAAAATTTCGCTTCAGTATACACAAGTGTATACTGAATATATATATATATATATATATCCATGTATGCAGTATCTTTAGGTAAAATAGCGCAAGTAATTTTAAAAACATAACTTTTATAAAAAATATTACCTCGTTAAAAATTTTCTCCTGGTTACGAATCTTTGTTTTTATCTCATTATACAAAGATAATCAAAAAATATTATCTAATTATCCAGTAGATTATACGAAATTCCTTTTATAATTTTTTGAAGCATTAATGCTTATATATATATGTTATGCTATATATTACCAGCATCTACGCTGGTCACAGTGCAATATTCGACACAGTCAACTTTCAATGCCCTCTCTACGAGCAACTTTTATATTTTCATTTTCGAAAATTGCTCTACCTTCAAAAATCGTACTTCTGCGTTTTTTCAACAATTTTACTAAATATTGGCATGTTGAAACAAACAGTAATAATAAAGAATTAAAACTATAATAACACTAATAACTGATTTAGCAAAGATTAAAACTAAATTTGAGTAAAAAACGCTGAAGATTAAATCTAATATTTAAATCACTAAAATCGCGAAGTCCAAACTTGGCTCCAAAAGTTTCTTAGCAAATCTTACAGCCCAACTTGCAGTTATTATATTGTTACCTAACGTTAATTGGGTGTGAATAAATAAAAAATAGTAGAGGCTTTGCATCAGTTTTCCGAGGTTTAAAGGGTCAATGTTTATGATTTTACCTGTCAAAGTGGGCGTGGCATATCAGCTAATTATTTTTAGAAGTCATTTGACATACTTC
Organism: Trichonephila clavata; assembly: GCA_019973975.1. NCBI lineage: Eukaryota > Metazoa > Arthropoda > Arachnida > Araneae > Nephilidae > Trichonephila > Trichonephila clavata. The sequence goes on along the minus strand of BMAO01029890.1, from coordinate 14,903 downwards.
TAATTCACTAGATTCCAAATATGTTTTTCATAGGATATGTCCTGATTTAAAAATTTTAGAATTATAAAAACCTCAAAATCGATAGTTTAAAAATTTTTAACCTACTGACTTCCCTTAAGGATTAAACTTCTGTAATATTTAATTCACAATGTGTTTCGATAATGAAATATTCTCTCAATGAAGAAGAAAATTTGATAAATACGTAACATTTCAATGAAACCATCTAGCGGGGTATGTGATTTTATTAATCATCTCCTCTTCTAATGTGAAATGTTATAATGTCTTGAAATAAATACAAATGATTCATCCAAAGCTATAATATTAAATTTTATATATTTCTTTTCATTACAGATTTAATATGCATATCTAGTCATCAATGAATTATAATCATATAGTTAACGCGAACAAAACTAACGAAATTATATGCGACTAACAAAGACGAATTAGCTATAACATGCATGTATTTAGTAATTAAATGCAAGAATTTATGCCTGATTACTGAGCTAAATTATTCAATGCGCGTTGCAGTTTTAATGAGCCAGGAGTGTTAATAGCATTAGTGTTGATTCAAACAAAATGCAAATATAGTGTGCTGTAAACGTAGATAAATAATATGCATAATTTATGAAAAGAGTAAAAGGTATTTAGTTAATATTTTTGAATGCATATATCTATTTAAAATGCTTACGATTTGCTCAGTTTAACGTGAAGCTCATAAATTGAATATACGATGGAACTTATTCAGAATAATATGTTGATAACGAAATATCAAAATAATAAATTAGTACTCAAAAAACAAAAACTTGAGAGAAGTAAGCCATTATAAAAATAAAATTTTCAATTCTATTAAAAGGTTTTTTTTAAAAATATGATTACTGATATTGCTCGGTAATTTATGAAGAAAAGTACTTATATATATTTTGGAGTATATTTTTCTCAATATAAAAGATCTCCAGCAATTAAAAACAATATTAAATATATATCAAATTTATTTTAAGATAACAGATTTATCGAGCTAAGACTTATTATAAAATTCTTTAAAATCAGAAATAGGAGGTACATGTACATTTCCTTATTGATTGTGCTTTCATTATAAAATATACCAAGAAATCGTCATGGTTGTAGAAATAAACTTTATTCTGAGGTAATGCATGTAGAAGAATAAACTATGAAAATTTATACTAACTAATTTCAGATATTATTTTACATAAATAATAACAGTTCAGATGTCATTTATATATATATATATATATATATATATATAAATTAGTATTGTTATACTGAGCAGAATTAAGCTATATGTAATACACTGACAAGTTTATAATCAACTTTAAATTGTTTCAGAATGTTTTTCCATTACTGTTCTTTGCTGCTTATGGCGTAGACTTTTTTTTGGAGGTAAACGAGGTGATACTATTACTACTTGAGATGGTGGGACGAGAAATCTATGCCATATTTTAAATTCATTTAATTCAATACACAGGGTATTGCCGAATTCGACTGACAAATTAAGAGGAGGGATAGTAAGAAGCATGTGGATGATAAATCCCCAGGACGTCTTAAGGCATGGGTCAACTGGGCCCGGGACCAAGTTCATGGCCACAATGGGGGTCTTATCTGGTTCTGGACTTAGCCTTAATAAGATAACGATTCGAATAATTTTAACGGTCTAGTGTTATTTCCGGTAGCATTTTCCGAAAATCTACGAATTTCGAACGATATGTCAACTGGCTACCTGTAATAACCGTCGCCACTATATGGTCCTAGCACCATGTCATTATTATTACTCATTCAGTCAAAAGGTGGTTGTCGGTCAAGCAAAATTGTGCGCTTGTAAATCATATGCATTAATTTGTTTCGGGTCTGCACGAGTATTTGACAACGTATGCAATGCACTATCTACTTTTATAGGTCATAAGTGGTGCCCACATTTATGTAGGAGCACAGGGCCAAATTTTGGTCAGGGTCTACTTTTCCGTAAGGGTCCAGAGCATCAAGAAGTCTTAAGGAATCCCTGCAAATCACCATAGAACAGGGGTTCACAGACCCCGTTTAGTCGGTGAAAATCGTGATAAGAGTAGCCATCGGGAGAAAGATAAGCCATACAAGGGGAGTGGCTAAGTGAATGCGGGGATTTGGAGATCCAAGATAGGGTTGAAGAAACCTTCACGCATGCATATATCCCACTTCCTCCGAAGTTTCTGAAGTGAGTACCAGCCACTGCGCACCAGACCGTGTGGCTCATGCACGATGGTGTCCCAGCACATTTTTCGAATGTAGTGCGTCCATCTCCATATCATATATTCCAGGAAGTGGATTGGACGTGGCGAATATGTTGCTTGGTCTCCATGCTTCCCAAATGTCAATCTCAGGGATTTCTTCAGAGGACACCTGAAATGGCTAGTGTATGAGACATTTTTTTTCCACAGTCAAGGATCTCAAGACACAAATTGTCATTGCTTCAACTTCCATTGCCAGCAAACTGAATTTATTTGAACGCGGCAGATAATCCTTTGTCCGTTGGTATCAGCTGTAATATGAACAACGCGACTGTGACTTCTAGTGATTCCTATTACAATCACTTCACGTTACTTTTCTGACATCGAACTGCAATAAACCTTACCTCTAATCAATGTATTTCTTACGTTATAGCCCATTTTCAACCCATACCATTCATAACTGTTTTTGTGAACTACTCCAAATAAACGTTGTTGTGATCCCATGTTTTATGATAATTTGTCGTCCGCGTGCTTCCTGCTATTACCCCTCTGAATTCTTATGTCATATTCGGCAACACCCTGTATAAGGAATATAGACCTAATAAATTAGAACGGTATACCTTTTAATTCTATTCTAGGTATTTCTTTAAAAGTTAATAAAATACTGTCTATATTTCGATGTTTTGGAAGTTTTTTTTTTAAATATTCTAAAATAGAAAAATAAGCTGCTTATTTACGCATAAACTAAATAAAAGAAACTTCTGCAATTTCGCAATAGTAAACTTAGAGTAAGTTTTCTGTTACAGCAATAGACTGCATGTCTACTACTGCATGTAGTAAAATTTATATTTATCGAATACCATCCAAAGTAACTCGTGTGAAATGAAACAAATTAAGGATAAATAGCTGATACGAATGGTTCCTTTCTTAAATACGTATGCTATTCAGGTAGAAAATCGGTATAGATTGGGAGAATATACGGTTGACCAGATTTCTATCCTTATTGAAATTTATATTACAGAAAATGTTTGCTTAACTGGAAAAGACAAATGAGAGATATACATTTCTTATACATTTGAGAACTTAAAAAATTCCCTCTTCATCTCACTTTCTTCCATACATTTATCGTATATATTCTTTTTTTTCGTTCATTCATATATATTGTGTGGAGAAAAAAGTACGATATATCATCTACTGTATTTTTCCTCTTAGATTTAGTACCCAGACTTACTTTTTCTTTATTCCTAGTATCAATCAAGAAGAAAATGTGTTAGATTTTGAAATAATTTTAAAGTTAACTTTTTAAAATAATATTTTGTTCTTCTTGCTTAAACGTAGAATCAACACACAGTATGCTTTACTTGTATTATATTAGTTTCATATGATTTGGTTTGAATTTTTTTTCCAATCATGAAAAGAAAATTATTCCGAAATAAATGTATTTTTTAAACTGACACTATTAATAGCCACCTGTAGCTCGATCTAACAGTAGCAATGACGCTAACTTAGTATGAGAGTAATAATGCTATTCGTGGAACGTAAATGTTGTAAATTACGTAAAAATGAGAGTAAATTTGTTCCAAAGTCGCCAATAGGAGTATTTATGGCTTTGCACAATGCAGAAAGTGTGGACAAAACAAAAGAAATTACAACACATACAAAATAATATAACAGTGAAATATTAATCACTACATTAACTTTCCCAACAAGGAATTTGACCTTTTTCAATATGTTCGTCATTCTCAAAGTTCACACCATACTCTATCAACACATTTCGTAAGTCCGTACGTAAAGTGTCATAATCAGTATTGTATTCTTCTAGTTATATGTGTATCAAAAATGGTTACCTGCCATCCATCGACGATTACATTTTCACCATTTGTTGTTATATCTTTCGACGGTTTACGACCTCTCTCGGGGCAAATTGTCTGTTTCTTCGCACCACTTCTTAATCATTCCTTTCAAAGTATTGAGTGATCAAGTCCCCTTACGTCACTGCTTCTCAGATTTTCACTATTTGTGACCCAATGTTCAATCATAATTTTCATCGCACCCTCTCCATATAATAACAATGTTTTTAATTGAATAACACTATACTTTGACGCTAAAGCTACAACAGGACTTCAGCCTCTTATGGGCCACTGACATATATAAATGTCTCACTCAACCAAAACGATAGTTGCCCGGACGTATATATACGCTTTTCTGAAGTACAATCTTTTCTGTGCACTACTATCCATAAAATTAATCTTGTAACTTTATTATATGTAATAAAATTGCAAAATTGGTAAATAAAGTACCGTATTTAATTAATAATACTGGATGTATGCAATATATTTTTCAAAAAAAAATTGTTATCCTGTCAAGAATAATAGCAAAGACAATTTTAATAGTTTTAGAACATGGCATAATAACTAAACAACTTCCATATTTGAAAATACTTTAGAAATCTACTTTTTTTTTAATAAAATCGATCATTAAAAAATATAACTATTTAAAAAAACATTAAAAAACAACGATTATAATGTTTTTTTTTTTTTACTTTAAAACATTCTAAATTCAGGGGATTATAGCAGTAAACCTGTTATTCAACTTATGATTGATTTATTTTTAAACAAAGTATGAAATTGGATATCAGATACTGATCGAATACATGGATTTAAAAAAAATTTTACACTTCTACTGACACACTAAATGGGAGAGCAATTGAGCACATTTTCTAAGACAATACAATAAAAGAACACAATTTCTTGTGATAAATCACAAAGAGTTCAATTTATATGAATAGGAATGGATTCAAATATTACAAAATATTCATTTTCACTTCACAGAAAGAAGTAAATAAGTTTGGCTCCAGTATTTACACTTGACCACAGCAGTTTTGCAGTAAAAATAATATCCAAGTCAATGATTTTAGCAAGCAATTTTTCACATTTTCCCTCGTGAAAGGGAAAAGTAGAAAAGAATCTTCCGGAACGAATGTAGAACCATGAAGTGTGATGGGGAACAAACCTCGTAACTGAACGGTAAGTAGAAGATGTATCGTTTTGTTCCTCATTTGTCTTTCGAAGCTAACGTAAAGCTTGAAGCACAATAAATAACAATAAAATTCGGAATTTGTTTTCTTTTCCTCTTTTCCCACTTCCAAAGATCAAATACCTGGATTTCAGGATTGTTGAGAAGAATTGGTTTTACTCACGAATAATTTTTTTCGAGATTCATGAAAGGTACTGTCTATGGTGATTGATGGCAAATTCTATTAAAAAAGAAAGTTAATAGATAAAAGTAAAAATCAATACAAATACTGATGCTTGGATAAAAAGTCATATTCAAAACAATTCACAAGTTTTTATCTTTCATATTCTTAATTTGAATACATTTAAAACAAAAAAAAATCAAAGTTATTTCTTTTTATTCAAGGGTTGAAAATTTAAAATAATAAGTAATATTCCTAAGGATAATGAAATATGCGATTAGTTATAACGCCATCAAAATATTTAAAAAAAGATATAAAATCATCAATGAATATCTAAGAAATACTGAAGTGACGTTCATGACATTTAATATCCTCAAAAACTGCAACAAAGGTATTTTTAAATCCAGTGTAAAATGCAAACATATAAAGTATAATTTTATAACTGCAATATTTAAATAAAAATAAAATAAATAATCTTTTGAATAACTTTACATAGTTAACATAACATTTTATTTAAAATAGAATTATTTCATAAATTTATTTAGAAAATGATATTAGTTTGACTTTTGAAGTTCAAGATTATTTGCTTTATTCTTTGTAGAAATTATGTGATAAAAACAGTAGAAATATCTACAAATCTGGAATAACTTTCATTGTTTTGATCATTTTTTGGGTATTGAAAATAAAATTGTAGAAAGAAAATAAATTCAAAAAAAGTCAAAATATATCAAAAAAGGAATAAATGTTTTATGACAAAATGAAAAACTACATTAATATAATTTTAGGAGCAACTGTTGTTATCTAATTTGCACTCTAAAATTGAAAACCGTCCCAGTGCTACACTTTATAAGATAACGTTTAACCATCTTACATTTTAAAAACATAAGCAAATTGAGTTTTAAGAGAAAATGAAAAATTATTGTGCTTTTCTGATACACCTAATTGAAAGTTATGGAGCCAAGAAATATATTAAAAAGAACATACTTTTATTTTTAAGCTATTATTGTGTTTGTGTTAAAATATACATGTAAAAAATATGAGAAAGAAAAAAATAATATAAAAACATAACGATTATAATGGGAAGTGTATAAATATTCTCTTAATTTTTTCATGCTTGATAAAATACAAGGAAATACTTAGCAATACAATTTTATTTCTAAATATCTAAAATACCATAAATTTTGAGAATAAAAATAGCATTGTTCTGTGCATAAAAAATAAATGCATAAATTCTTTTGTGCATAAAACTCCTTGCTGTAGCATATATGAATTATATTTAAATCCTTATTAAAATAGAGGTAAATTATCTCTGGTTCTGATTAATATTTATCATTTAAAAGTTATCTTTCAACCAAACTACCGTCACAGGAGCGTTGAAAAACTTACATTTATATTTTTTTTCTTATAAAACAATATTGCACTGAGTGGATACTAAAATATTTCTTTTTTTTCATTAATTGTTGAAGTTAACTCGAATTTCAATTTCAGATTACAGTTTTTAGCTCATCCTCTATTAGAAATGTATCGTTGCAAAGAGTATTTGTTTTTAAAAAAAATGATTCCTTAAAATATAATATCTTGTAGCAATTCTTTTCATTTAAAAATATTATAAAGAAATTTCAGTTTATTTAATGAAGAAATTGAATTATAAATAAGTTAATGATGATAAAAATAATAATTTGAGTATTGTAATAAAAATTTAAATATTGAATTTTTGAAAAAAATAAGAAGTGAATCAAATAATTGGTTCTGAATTTAACTCAAAAGATGAAAGACTGTATAAATAATAGAAACAACTTATTGAGATAAAAAATAATAAATCAGAAAAAAGTGAAATTGCTTATAATTCAATTATAAACAATAAAGAGCTTATATAGAGTAATAAACAGCAATTTTCATCAATGTTTAAATGGTAAGTCCTTTTTTCACTTTCACACGTGCTTTATGACAGTTCTTTCCTGCAATTTTCGAAACAACACGGATGAAGATGTAATAAAAAGATAATGCGATATTTATCATAAAACAAAATGATGCCTCCAGAAAACAATGTTTTTGCTTATTAATGTCATTTTCCCTACAACCAAATACGTTATTTTTCTTTGCATTCTAAAAAGCATGGACTTTTTGCTTAAAGAATAATGAAGATATTCAGGATGAAAACTTGTCCCTAATGATTTAAACAAAATTTTATGTGAAGATACTACTTTTTAATAAAAATGTGTACTTACTTAACATCAATAATGCCGTGTATTTACTTAAGATTGTTGCTTCAATAAATAAGATTTTCTGGAATAATAAGTATAGTTTGATTTTTTTTTTCATTTTAAAACCTCATTGTGTCAAAATAAATATATTTTCGCTTTCAACCGTTTAACGTGTGAAATAGTTTCTTCTTCAAGATCAAAAGTTATTTCTAATTTACTTTAGTAAGTTTCAAGGAATTTCCTCCACCAAAAACTAAATATAAAAAGTATTGCTTGCAAATACATAACCGTGCATTTGCAAAGTGTTCTTACACATTTAGTTGTTTTATTTTGCCTCTAAATTCGAAATATGATTAAAATCCTTCTTATTTTGGTCAGCGTATTTTAATATTTAGCAATCGGGTATTTAGCTTTCTTGTTTTGTGTGTTCTACACAGTGATTCTGTTTCCAAGTTATCAAAATTCTATTGTACGAACCAAATTTTTCATTGACTTTTCAAAACTGAATTATAGAACCAGATTGAAAGTTATTATTTATGTCAGTTAATTGATCCACTTTTCAGTTAATTATCCCCAGCGGGTGCTAAAAGTATTCCCGGTAGCATCTGCTATGTATCCAATGAATTAACTTTAAAAGTGCAGGGAAAACTTCTTTTCTGGCTTCTTAAAACTGGTTATAATTTTTTTTTTTACTTTCACTAACTACTAAGTAAGCGATTGGAACAATCCACTCTCAAAAGTTGTACTGCACTACTTGTTGTAGTAACTTGACCAAATAACTGAAAGGTACTCGTACTTCAGTGGAATTTTATGTACCGTAGTTTGATAAGGGTATTACTGTCCTCTCTTACATTGTCAGTTTTGTATGACTTCCACTGTCGAAATCTCTTCAAAAGTAAACAAAAAAATTTGTAGTTTAAGGTATCCGAATATCCTAAACTTGTGAATTTTGCTAAAAATAGACAATTTTTTATAATTTTATTTTATAGGCCATCTTATTAGCTTTATAAAAATGCCAAGTTTATCATTTTCCGTTTGCTAGAACAAAAACTTTAAGTGTTTTTGTAAAAGCAGATACCTTTACTTTAAAAAAGATGCCATACTTTAAAAGGCGTCTTACTCGAAATGTTTTTTGAAAATGCTCAAACGGGGCTAGCGATTGATAAGCAAGTTTTGAAAATAATTAACTGAATTTTTTTATGTACGTTCTGTGTAGTAGTAAAAACATTTTAACTTTCAGATTTATCAATCACAGTTTTATTACAAAATTTACAATCCCTTATGTGAATATAATCACTTTTTTTGTGAAGCAATTTCATATAATAACTAAGTTAAAGTGCTCTAGTTTCTTTAAAAATTAAAATATCTCTTGTCTTCAAGGTCATTTTAAAATTGAATAACATAGCAACACATCAGCATTGAAAAATTGAATATTTGTTCATAAACTTTGGTACAGTATGGGCCGCGTTTAGGCTATTTTTTGTACATGTTTACTAGTTTGTTTCCTATTTTAGTAATAATAAATTATTTTTCTCTTCTTAATTTTAGCATGTTTTTCTTAAAATGTACTAAAGAAATCTAAAAACAACAAAAAATACCCATATCTCCATTTTTTCAAAAAAAGTTTGTCGCAAGTATTCTTATACCTTAAATCCCTTCAACTGTTCGTTCCGTTCCTCAACACGAATCCTTACCAATCCTATATTTCTACTGCCAGAAACTTATTTTGAAGAATTTGAGCCATTTCCTGGGCCATCAACGTCCCCTTATGATGATGGAGAGTATACAATTGATTAAGTTCATAGACAACACACCTCGTTACTCAGCAAGAACTAACCAGAATTTTATATTTAAGAGTAAATCTCAATCTACGAGATTTCACCTTCAGCAATATAATCTTTAAAAAACTCGTAAACGCTATTTTCATAAAACCAGATAGTCAACCATGATATGACATAAACAGAAGATAGAGACAGAACTCATCTACCTTTAATCAAAACAGCTGATAATAGAATAAAGAAGTCACGTGACCTATATAAATGGAATTGTTTCGGGCTCAAAAATAGTTTATTATGAAGAATTTTTGTCTGCTAAACATGAAAATCATTATACAAACTTCAGATTAGCTCTTTTTTTCAAGAATCAGAACTCACTATTCCACAATAGCTGTATTTTTACACATCTTTACTTTCTGTGTATAATCTTTTTGATGTTCATTTGAGCGGGTAGATGGAAGCTCTTGCCTCAGGATCGATTTTTATTTCAACTAAAGGCGTGTAACCACGCCACCTTTCTTAAGGTATGTTTTGAGTCTAACCTACAGCATCAGTAGAACAAAGAACAGGTAATAGTGCACGATTGAAGTGATATTCGCTGTTTTTCGTCTTACAAGTCAAGGTAAATCAATTCAACTATATTTAGGTTTCAAAGATAAGTGTAGTATAAGAATTTTTAGACAGAAAAACGGATGACAGCAAAAATGTTCATGACCCAGGATGCAATATGTCTCCAGATCCATTTCTTACATTTCCATCTTGATTTTCCACTTAAATCTGTGGAACTGTAAGCGATGTGAACACGGTGAAAGGTTTCATCAAGATATCACAACAGTGGAACGTATATATCAGGGTCGTCGGGATGAATCAATACTCGCAAACTACTGCTGGACAGGGATAACTCGGGATACTCGGGCATCGATATACAAGATGCAATTCAAAAGGAAATGTTTACAGGAAATAAACTGAAAAATACTACTGATTTCTGATTATGAACACGGTTTCCAGAAACATGACTTATTGTACTATATGTATTAGTTAGTAATGTTTTGTTCTTCAAATCTACCAATAAATTGATAAATGGACTATGGTATATCTTAAAAACAAGAGCTAATAAATAAATTTCATTTACATATTCGTTTTTTCAACCCAAAATTTGTATGAATAGGCTATTTAAAACTAGGAAACAGACAAAAAGTTGTTTTTTGTTTCCTGGAGAATTGACCATCAGTCGCCTTCACATATATTGTGGATATGATGGGGATGTATGATAAGCTCTTGATAAGATGTTTTATCATAATTAGATATAAATGGAAACATTATTGTGATACTGTAGTCCTTGCTCTCCCACACGTTTTTGTTAACAGAATTCCCCAAATAATTCTGTTTTCTCTGCGCAAGGTACAGCCGAACCAGATAAAATATTATATCACATCACGAACTGGTTTCACCTAGGAACCTATACTTCCGGTCAGAAAAATGTCACTGCAAACCCACTGGCTTAGATGGAAAGCATTTGCTTTCCGCATTTACACCTCAAACTCGAATTGATCAAACAGTTTGTGAAAGTAACACATACGAGAAGTGATGGATTTCACTTTTTCTAAAAAACAAGTTTGTTCGTCCGAGTGAAGCTAAAATCTACGAAGGAATATTTGTGAGTTTCCTATTAGTAAATATTTTCATTCGACGTATATGAACAGGGATATTACTACATTTGTATTCAGGTGGTACTTTTACTTAAAAATGAGCAAAAATTGTTCGAAAATTCAAATTCTGAAAAAATGTATACTTACAGAGCTGTATAGTTATAGACCTATACAGAAGTATCATTTAAACCAGCGTTAGCATTTCTCAAACTGTGTGGCGCCACTTCCTGGAAGATGTGAAACTCTACCTGTGAAAGGCGCGTATAAAAGATTATTTATAAATATATTAATACATTGAAATGAAGCAAAACACAATACATTCTAACATTATAAAAAATACACTTGTAAATGGATCAATAATGTGCTATGTATTTGATAACTGTCTTAAAAATATACTAAGTTAAAAATAAGTTTAATAATTACCAGTCAGCCCATTTGCTTGCCATATATAAAATTATATATAACATTTAATATTTATCTTGAATATTTGTATGGTTTTTATTTAAAGCCATTTTGTACCTTTAACATCAAAATATATTATTATTGGATTCAATACATTGTTATTGTATGGAAGGGGTTGATTAAAATTGTGTCACAAATATTGAAAGTTTGAGAAGCACTGATTTAAACGTATACTTTGAGTGCAATACAATCGTATACTTACATGTCAATGTATGTATAATGTAACATAAATAAAGTACGTTACGTGATCTAAATTTAATCTAAATATTCAAATGAATATTGGATGTGTCATTAAAATAAACCATATTAAAACCCTTTTGTGAAAGTAATGGAACTCTGATGTTACAAGCATACAATTAACACAGAATTTCGTTGTATAAATGAATTTAAGCATTTTACTTAATATTTTTTAAACTATAGTAGTACACTAGTGGATATTGTTTTTTTTGGGGGGGGGGATTAGAGGAAGACATGAATATCTGTGCAATAACGAAATATAGTTTTGTAATGTAATTTTTCATATGTTCTTATTTTATATTTTTATTTCATGAAAACAGGTTTTTCGTTATTTAGTAGTAAGGAAAAGAAACCTTAAAGGAGAAAGTACTTTGAAAGAAAATCCTTACTGTTTTATAATGATTCTTAAAGTTGATCAATGTCTTTTAAAGCCGTAAGTATGAAAAAATAATTAGTCAAATCCAGCGTACAACACACTCTTTTTATACAAACATAAAGCCGAAATTTAGAAGTGTGTTTTATACACTAGGTATAAAAACGAGATATAAAAATAAAAAAGAACATATAAAAAAAATTAGATTTCTACACATATTGAGATACTGTTTGCTTAAAAAAATGAACTTAAAGTGTTGTAGTTGTACAGTACAGGTATAGATATTTTTTCTAAATCTTGGAATAATACCTCAAACAAATGACTTCAAAATATAAGAGCATTGCGCACGCACATCATGACAGGTTTCTTCATAAAAAAATAAGGTGCGCGTTGTGTGTCGAAAATACCTGAAAATTAAAAATTACAGTGCGTTTGAAAATATAGTTACACGTTTTAAGCGGGATTTTACAGCAATTCCATGCGAACGAACTTTTGCAAGTATGCTACGTCGCCATATGTACTACGAACTATTACTTGCGTTGAAGATAAGATTTATTAATTCAGTGATAGTTAAATATTAGCAATACATTAATAAATTTTAGTAGTATATAGCAATTCTTTAAAACTCAACTTGTTTCTTTTACTTTGCTATTATAACTACCAAATCTGTTTCAACTCAGAAAACTAATTTTTTTATCCCATTATACCCTGAAATAGAAATTTCATGGGAAGTGCATAAAATGAAAGTAACTTCATTGTTTGCTTAAACCATTTATACATATAGGATATATAGTACATAAGACTAGAAAGGTTCAATTATGCCCTCCTTTTTTATTGGATATAATAAGCATTTGTGAAACATTTTTTTTTTTTACGTTTGTTAATTTTATTAGAAAAAAAAATGCAAACATTGTTATAATAGGATTATAAACTGATAATTCTACTCCTTGTTAGAGTAATAATAAAATAATTAGTAGCATATATTTTTTATTAAGAAGTATGTCTTAAATTTTGATGTTTCTATGTTTAGATAAATGCTTACCTTTTATTTCACTATTATTTTATTTGTAATAAATAGAGACATATTAAAATCCAAAATTATAGTTAATAAGTACAAAAATATTTCTAGTAATTTTGAAAATGTTTAAATGCTGACGACAAGAAACAATATTTTTTTTCGCTTAGAAAGTGATTTACAGAAAATATTCTAAACTCTTTTTTTCTCTGTACTTCCAAAAAGGGAAATGGGCCTTTTCGAAAAAGATTTAAGTTTGAATAAAGACTTGACTATCTTCTTCCTTCCCCATTCATTGTATACCTGAGAATGGAGTTGTGAAAAATTGAAATCGGCAAATACATAAATCATTATAGTGGTAGCAAAGTTTGTATAAGGCCATACTCCATTGCAATGAGATGATTGTCAAAAGCACAATAGCCGTTGAAGTACGATTGAGTGTAAGGGTGAAAATAAATGATACCAAACAAAACATGGAATGTGAACGTATATTAAACTTCCCTTTCTAAAGTGTCATTGTATACTGCTGTTTAGCTTTTCTATAAATATGACTATTTTCAGCCCTGGTCTGAAAAAAGGAAATTACATTAAGACAAATGGGAAAAAATATCATTGTCGTACGTTAAAATGTAAGTTTAAAACGTTTTTATTCATACCTGAAACACACAATACAGGGAATTTAATCGACTATAGGGACATGTTGTACTTAAATTGCTTGAACATAAGCACTTAGTTTACTAAAGGTATAAACGCTCAAACTTTTCTTGCATGCTGAAGAAAAATATAAAATTTAAAATCATCTCTCATTTTTGATAAAGATTACATTTTCAGACACCAAAATTTTGCCTTAGTTCCTAGTACCTAATGAACCGATATATGTATATATATATGGATTCTTTTTTAAATAAGGAAATCAAATTTTGGATTTTGTAAAGGTTGTCTGTTAAATAAGAATTTTCTTCTAATCTGTAAGATATCATTCAAAGAATATTTTCCAGTAAGTTCCATTAGTTTTCTTCCAAACAAACATTTGTTAGTATTACAGTTAGTTTTCTATGAGCAATATATACGCAGATTTGAAATTATTATTATTTAGTTTCATTCAAAAGCAGTTAGTAAAAAAAAGGGACATGTTGACACCTCTTTTAGTTTCCCTCTTTCTTCACTACAATGTTTTAAATCACCCAAATACGTCTGACATTTTCTTCAGAAAATTATAAATTTGCGTATACGGATTATCTAATATAAATCAAGTTCAAATTATAAATTATAACAAATATGCACTATTTTGCAAAAAAAAATCGAAACATCATGAAGGAAGTGGATGTTTTTAATGAAATTAAATATGTACACAGGTCACACACATACGCAGATAATAAAATATAAAAAAAGGCCATTGAGCTCCTCCACGCTGCTATTAGAACTTTACTGTTAAAATCAGTAGTTGGTGGAACAGTCCATGGCGACAAAACATACTTGCATACGCCTCAGTAAAAAGTGATAGAGGTTCCTAACGTCGTCCTTCGATACATTCTGCCAGGCATCCACCAGTATTTGCTCCAGATCTGCAATATTTTGAGTTGTCCGAATCTGGCACTGCTCCATGTTCCAGACATGTTCAATTGATGAAAGTTCTGGTGACCGTTCTGGCCTTGGGAGAGTATAAACGGTGCAAATATAATTCAGAGATATGCAACCGGTTTAGGTCCAGGCATTATTTTGTAGAAAAAAAGGTCTTCGGATGACGTGCCATGAAGAGTAATAGAATCGGAG